>JYFJ02001774.1:0-71392 GCA_000934665.2 Catajapyx aquilonaris | reverse complement strand
TTCTCATTGACATACCCAAACAGGGCACGGGGACCACTAATGATGGGAACACATCCCGCAGATTTTTTGGTGACCCATCCACTTCAGCAGCAATTACCGGATTGGATGAGAGTATAATCCAAAGATTTGCAACAATTTTGCAGTGTATGTCAAGTGGGCGTTCCGTAGAGCTTCACAAATTCAAAGCATACGCATTGGACACTGCAAAACACTTTGTGAAGCTCTATGGATGGTATTACATGCCCTCATCCGTCCACCGGATTCTACTGCATGGAGGAGATATCATTGCCGCAGCACCACTTCCTGTGGGAATGCTATCGGAAGAAGCACAGGAGGCGCGGAACAAAGATTTTCGCCGATACAGAGAGTACCATACCAGGAAGGTGTCACGCACTGCGGCAATGGAAGATCTGGTGCACATGCTGCTAGTTTCGTCAGACCCGTATGTTACGTCTCTGAGGCAAACCCCAGTGAAAAAAAGCAAGGGCCTCTCCGAAGCAGCAGCTGCACTTCTGCTACCAGTACCGGAAAGCGACCCAGAGAGTGCTGCTGAAAACAGTTCTGACAACACCGATTCAGATTAAAGGTAACGCTAACGGATAAAAAATTCTACAATGATATAGTTATGGAAATTTTTGTCTCATTTGTTTTGGTCATCAAATAACCTTGACCCTACTTATGTATTTATTTTCGCATCTTTGAGTCTGCAAGCTTCTGAAATCAACCTTCATAATCTAATATATTCATGTGTTTCATAAATTCTGCCATCTTCTAATATTTCTAACCTCGAATATAAAAATTTAATGCAGTTGCACTATACAATTCTGCCACAATAGATAATCTTGGTACCGGTACTCTGATGAATGAATCTGCACTAGTATTACTATAGTTGAACAAACTTTTACAGCCATTCCGCTATTACACTTATGGAAAAAAACCTCCACTAGATTATGTGACATTCAGTGCCCGTATCTAACATTCGGCAATTCTTCCCCTCTCGCGATCTATTGGAACAGGCTAAAACACCCTTACTTCGCATTTAAATTCAATATTGTGACATACAAGAAGTCGCATGATTTTTTTCCGACACTTTTCGAATCTGCCCCACTGTGTGCCAGAGGATAACACTTATATCCATATAGCCATTCAGCAGGCAATGGGATGGGAGGGTAATCACATGCACCAATTTTTATTTGAAGATAAAACCTTGATTGGTCCATCCTACCTCATGATGGATGAAAGGATTCGTGACACTGATGCCAAGATTGCTGATTACTTCTCTGACGAGAAGAAAGTATCCATATATGAGTATGACTTGGGTGACTCATGGCAGCACCATGTCTTGTTCGAGGAAGTTGTTGAGGTTGACCCAGAGCAGCTGTATCCCAGGTGCCTTGATGGTGCAAGGGCTTGTCCTCCTGAGGATGTTGGAGGCATCGAAGGTTACGAGCATCTTCTGGAGGTGATAAAGACACCTCCCAAGTCTCGAGACGAAGACATGAAGGAACTGTTGGAATGGCTGTATGATCAGAAGCCTTACGAGTATGATCCAGATTTCTTTGATGTTGAGTACGTTGCCTTTGAAGACATCAGGGCTGGAAGTGGCAAACCTGCACCTGAAAAGAAGAAAAAGTGATGAGACCAAGTGGGTGGATCTGCAGTGTGGAGAGTTATATTCATAGGTGAAATGACAATAAGTTCCGGGAAAATGGATATGAAGTGCAATTTTTGTTTCCTTATGTTTATTTCAAGTTATTAATTCTCATGCACATTATTCATGTTTGAGAGTCTGTTAAAATGTTTCATCCATAAGATGGGTGCTTCCTTGTTTGGGAGTTTGAGGTCCCAATGAAATATGAGTTGAAAGTGTTTCAATATTATTTATTCAAAGTGTAAAGAAATTGTATTTTTTTTCTTAAGTGAAAGTGCCCTTGGTTACTGCGCATGATTACTCATTACTGCAGTTTTTTTCCCTAACTTCTCTTGACTATCATTAAGTACAATTATTTGAAAGGGGAAAAAAAGTAATTGTTATAGATTTCAGGTTACATGCTGTTAAATTGCTGTAGTTGCAGTACGGCCAGAGTTTACCAGTGTTGCTTCATTGCTTTTTGTTATTTTGTTATTAATTTTGTTACTTTTATTTTTGTTCAATTATATTGTCAAGCGAGTGCACTGCCCACAGTTATTGTGTACCAAGAAAAATGTTAAAGGTGTGCTGGGCAAGAACTGACCTTAAATGATGGTACGTACCTGCTTTTGAATGGACAGGTAACAATAAAGAAGTGACTTTTCTTGCAATTTGCAGTCATTGTATTTGGAGTGGCTGGGTCCACAGGCAAATGCAGCGGGTTGGGACAAGAGCGGGAAAAAAGTACAGGTCATTATTGGAGTACCCAACAATTTAAAAGCTAATTAAAATGAACTTGTCACAGCAGTGTTGGGAGGTCACGTCCGTACAAGTGTGCCCTAATTGAGCAACGAGCCTCTTGAATCTATGGGTTGTTTGTTTGTCCAGGTTTGGTTATCGTGCCAACAGGTGTCTGAATAATAGTGACAAGTAGTTATAACCGCGGTGGGGGAAGTAACAGCTAGGCTAACCGCAGCTGCACGTGAGTGTGAGTCACGCAAGACCGTATATAAAGCACGGTTGTACGTCACGTTGTGAGTCATTCGGCTGTTCTCTTCCGTCCGACTCGGTCGCACTTGACTTATCTCACTTGTCCAGGTCCGCGACTCTTGAGGGCAATACCGGTACAGCAGGCTGCTGCACTAGATAGGACAGGTGCGTATGCAACAGGTGGCCGATGCAATAAGGCGGGAGGATTGGAGTGGGGACATGCCTGAACATGATTGTAAGGCATTGAATTACTGCCCAATTATTGCCAATTATTATTGTTTCAGGTGCGAGTAAGGGAAGATGGCTCCTCGCAAAAGGGCAGCTGCATCAAGGAGCACAGAGGAAGATGGGGAGGCAGGAGGAGGCTCGAAGGATGCGAAGAGGAGGAGGAAGAATAACACTATGGTAAGAGCAGAAATTTCGGACAAATATTTCGTTGTGGCCATTGTGTTAAGGAATTGCCAAGTTCACCTGAATCTGAGTTTGGGGCACTATGATTGTACAGATGGATTTAGAGTAAGTGCAAAGTAATTTTTGAAATAATAACATGTCAACTTCACATATACATACCGGCAGATACCGGTAATGCTTGGAAGACACAACGTCTAAAATATGTTTGAACTTTGACATATGGTTAAGTGGTCGCTTCCACCCAATTTTTTGGTCAAATTTCCCCCCGTTTTTTTCGAAGAGCATAATTACACACAAATACAGTATTATTTATTTATTTTAATTTTATTTTGTTTACCTCATTGGAGGGCAAAGCCCTTAAATACAGTAAATAATCATTGCAAATGGATGGCAAGATTGTGCTGCAACTTGTGCCCAAGATATAATTGCAGTTAAAGTAAAATATTTTCGAAAAATTACTAAACCTTATACCGATTCCAAATTCTCACTTCTAATTTCTCAACTAATAATGTGTTGTGTAAGTTCTAAGATATAAAGGGTTTGATTTGTGGAAAAGCATGTTCCGCGCGTACCAGTATCCGTCGAGGTTTATTTTTGTTGCAAATCTTATTTAATTGCATGTTAGAAAATAAAGGATCGCAAATCGCGAAAACGAGGAAGTTCTTTTATTTTATTTTAACCCTGGAACCGTGCCGTGCCTGAAAGTTACGGCGACCGTGCCGTGGGGTCTGTTCGGACCCCATCCATATTTTAATTTTTATTACTTATTATATAATACTTTTCAATGTATTGACTATATGCAATCATTCTTTGAACAATGCCTAAAATGATCGCTAATTCAAAATAAACATGCACTTCCTGTTATATACTTATAAAAAATTGCAAAAGTTCATGGTAATTATCATTTTAATCCATTTTAATTCCTTGGGGGTCCAAAAAGACCCCCGCGGCATGGTTCCAGGGTTAATTGAAAGCAAAGCTTGGTCTAGGGTAGATATAAACCCACCAGCCCAAAAGGCAAAAGGAGTTGACCCCGTTGACCCTTTGGTTGGGGTGTCTGGCATAGTCCCCCTTCTGGTTAGGATTGCATGGGAAGGTCGTTTGAGATATTTTAAGGCCCAAAGAAATTGGACTGGACCATGTAAACATTTGGGCGAGAGAGGGGGAAGAAAGAAGGATTTTTTTTTTCTTCATCCCCATAATAAGTGGTTCGCTTGTCCTGACTTGGAATCACCAAGCCAACAACTACAGAAATGGTTAAGAAAGTGATTACTTTATTGGCATTACTCATTTCATACATTAGGACAGCGGTAAAGTGCATACAATGATTGTTTAATATTATAAATTTATACTTATGTCATTCAATTACACTGGGCAGCAAATCAAATGTTAACTTTTTTTCATACCAGGTTTGTTCATAATTTTTGCTATCGATAGCAATGTTGTCATTACAAAAGTGAGTTGAATTTTAATGCACTGCTCACTGGAAATTGTATTTAACAAATCTAATTGAATGCACCCTATAAGGCTGCACAGCCTTTTTCTCTCTAGCTCCAAACCCTATAGCCCTAATATATTGATGGCCACTGTCCTCACACCAAGACTCGCACTATCCAGAGCAGGATCCCCCAAAAATGAGGAAATCATTTATTTTCTTGTCAACCTGGGGCCTGAGTCCACCAGATGGTATGTTGAGGAAAAAAGGTCTTCGTTTTTTCCCTCAACAAGCTACCCTGTCATCCGGAGCCTCCGGTGGGATCCCAACTTATTGCCTGGATTTGACATAAACCATATGCACCTTATACCCATTGTCTCTACTTCACTCTACATATTTGTACTTGGCTTACTAGCAGAGACAGCAAGACAGAATCACAACAGACGTTCTCCCAGGGTGATAGTCTACCAATTAATATTACAAGGGAAGGTCATCGGGTGATAATGACATATCTTGATGAAACTTAACATGCCACTACAGGACAATATAATTATTATGATAACCAAAAAATGGAATATTTCGGGCTGGCGTCCATATTTGCAAAAGTTATGATGTCTTAAAGTGCCAAAAATAATACATTTTCATACACAATGAGACAAGACATTAGCGACCACATATAATGATATTGAAGTGTGTAATCAGTTTCTAAACTTTTTCTCATCGGAAAAAAAGTCACACGGAATGGCTCTGGCCATCCATCCGTCTGTGGACCGGTAGATAGTGACAAACAGTGACAATTTTCATATTCGGATTGAGCGTGACCAAAATAGGTTTCATGGTCAACTTTCGGTGACCGCCACTTGGCGTCCCTTGTTATTTTCTACATGAACCACAGTCATGTGAACCCTTTTTCATCCCTAGGTATCCTCCAAAGTCCGCAAGACTACGGTGGCCAAGAGGCATCCCTCAAGAAAGAGGGCTGTTGCTGCTGAGACTGAGCGAGATGAGGAGAAAGGAACTTCCAGAAAGAAAGCTGCTGGCTGTGACAAAAAGTCAACTAAGGAAGGGGCTACTACCACCAACAAGGCAACCACTGGCAAGAAGGCCACTACAAGCAAGAAAGTCCCTGCTGCCAAGAAATCAAGGAAGGCCAAGAAACCTTGCAAGCCAAAGGTAAAGTCGTCTGCAGCTCCAATGCAGCATCATTCCATCACAGCATGTGCTGCAGGCCGACGGCATCTAAATGAAGCTATAAACAAACAAACATTTATTTACTTTCTCTTCTTTAAAATCAGAATGATGGATTCAACGAAGTGTACCAGTTTAAGATAACCCTTCTGGACACCAAGCCTCGCATCTGGCGTCGCATCCAAGTGCCAAAGAACTACACTTTCAAATCACTCCATGAGGCCATTCAGGATGCAATGGGATGGAAGAATCGTCACCTGCACCAATTTGACTTTGAAGATGGCACCATAATTGGTCCCCCCTGGAACCGCATGGACATGGGCATCGAGGAGCCAGACGACAAACCTATTTCTGAAAATCGTGCAATTATTTCTAATTATTTTTTTGATGAGAATATGGATGTAATATACGAGTATGACTTTGGTGACGAATGGGAGCATCAGGTCTTGTTCGAGAAAGCTGTTAAGGTTGAGCCAAATCAGGTGTATCCCAGGTGCCTTGGTGGAAAGAGGGCTTGTCCTCCTGAGGATATTGGAGGCATTGATGGTTACGAGGACTTTCTGAAGATGATAAATAAGACACCTTCAGATTCTCGTGACCAGAACATGCAGCCAGTGTATGATCCAGATTACTTCGATGTTGAGCAAGTCAAATTTCGAGATAGCAGGACTGGAAGTCCCTAAATGCACACACGAGAAGAAGTAAAGGCAATGAGATCCGTTGGATGGATCTCTATGGCCTTTTAAAATCTGCAGTGGAGATTTATATTCAGAGGTGAAATTACAATCACTTTTAGAAAAAGTGAATTTATATTT
The DNA here is from genome assembly GCA_000934665.2 of Catajapyx aquilonaris. Classification (NCBI taxonomy): domain Eukaryota; kingdom Metazoa; phylum Arthropoda; class Diplura; order Dicellurata; family Japygidae; genus Catajapyx; species Catajapyx aquilonaris. Next base: position 64,923 of record JYFJ02001774.1, on the reverse strand, counting down.
TATTTTTATTTCAAATTATTAATATTCTCATGCCCATTATTCATGTTTGAGATTCAGTGCAGTTGTTCAAATGTTTTGTTCGTAAGAGGGTTGCAGAGAGAGTACCCTGCACATATGCTTCATTGTTTGGGAGTTTTAGGTCACCAAAAATTCCCAAAAATAATTAGTTTAAGCTGCAAAGAATTTCCCCCCCCCCCCCCTAAATGAAAGTGCCTTGGTTATTACTGCTCATTATTACTCGTCACTGCACTATTTTTCCTCAACCGTCTTTATTATCATTTCCAGAATTATTTGGATGAAAAAAAGGGATTGTTTCATTATAGTCTCAAGGTAACATGCTGTTACATTGCTGTAGTTGCAGTACAGCCAGTGTTTATTTTCACTTCTATTGTCAAATGAGTGTACATGACCGCATGTATGGCTGCCCAGTTTCAAATCACTCCATCAGGCCATTCAGGATGCCATATGGAATGGGAGGATTATCACCTACACCAATTTGAATTTGGTGATGGCACTAAAATTTGATACCCTCTTGGAAGACGAGGTGCTGGACAAGCAGAAGGTTTATGATCATAATGCAATAATTTTTGATTATTTCGATGATGAGAATATGGTTGCAGTGTACGAGTACAACTTTGGCAAGTCATATATGGCTGCTGATATTATCACATGCGTATTTATTTGGAGAGCATAATAATAGAAGGAATTGCTTTGTGTTATAGCCTTCAGGATACGTGCTGTTACATTGCTGTAGTTGCAGTACAGCCTGTGTGTAGATGGTATTGTTTTGTTATTATTTTTGATGTTTTTCTTTGGTCCAGTTTTGTCAAGTGGGTGTAACCACTTTGTGTGGCTGCCCGGAGTGGTACGTACGGAGAAATGTAAAGCCTACTTATGTTACTGTTCTGGGCAAGAATTGTACTTAAATATACTGTACCCCTCTTGAATCAAATGGTAACAATAAAGAAGTGACTTTAACTTGTCAATTATTGCAGTTATTGCAGTTGGGATGGTCCATGGGAAAAGGGGGGAGATGGGAGGGACACAGATATGGAGGTGACAGACAATAGATTAATATTAATAAAATTAATTATTTGGACACAAGTGGGGTGTTGGAGACCCCCCTCCATACTATTTTACAATTTTTTAAATAATTCTTTACAGTTTTTCTTTTACAATATTTTACAATTGAGGGATAATTGCATGAGCAATATATGAGCCTCTCTTTTCTTTCCGCCTAGCTGCCAGGACCTGAAGGGTTACCTTGAGGGTTACATCAACCTATATCTACAGTGTTGTAAAAGGCAAAGTTCGTTCGTTTGTTTGTCCAGGTTTCCTTGAACAGTGACAATAAGTAGCAGTTATTCCAAATATAACCGCTATTGGGGAATAAACAGTCACACGTCACAGGCTGCCACTGGTTGTTCTGTATTCTGTCTGTCCTGCTTTTCTCGCTCGTCCTGTCCCAACACAGCATCTCCTGAGGGTGATACCGGTACCGGTTGCTGCACAACACTTCGGAGTATCAGGTGGGTAACAGACGGGGCCGTTTTGCAGGGCGGGAGGGAATGAAGGATGGAGAGACATGGACTAGGCCTAGCAGGGATATATGCATCATCAGCCTCTTATGATTGGGGAGTAGGCAGTAAATTACTGGACTATTAATTTCAGGTGCGAGAAAGGGAAGATGTCGATGTCAACCTTGAGATGGGCCATGGACTACCTGGACACCATCAAGGCGACCTCTGCCAAGAAGGCAGCTGCAGGCAAAGCAAGGACGAAGGCCAATAAGCCGAAGGTAATAAAGTCAGTGTCGCAAATGAAAATGCCGTCAACTTGAAACATGGGGTCCTTATTGGACCCCGTGGTATACTTACGCCACCTCTCCGAAGCAACTTTTTGTCTCCATGAAAAATCCCACGCCTCAAATATACTCTTTAACGCGCGTTTTCATGTGAGCTACTTTTGACATGCAAAGCGGGGCAAAGTCACCAAAATTGTTTGAGGTGAAAGTAACAATCAATTTGTGCCTCAAACAATACTTGGGTTACTCGGCGATGTTATCGCTCGGCGAAGACTTCAGACGTCAAATCGCTCACGTGTAAACGCACCTTCATGCCTGGAAAAAAAATTGTGCAATGAATAACAATTTTAAAGCGTGGTAATGTCATTAAAACGCACTCTAGACCTCTTGGGGTCGAAAAACGGTTTCAAGTTACCACCCCATTTTTTTCTGATGCAAATTCATGATGTGACATGCATAATCAGAGGTGGAAAAATTACCCATGTATTACCAAAAATTCATGTAATTTCTGCTATTCCTTTATGAGTGTACCGCATCATTCCATCACTGGAGCCTTTCAGAGTCTCCTATAAGTATAATCAAGGGCTATGACGACAGTATAGGCAAGCTCCTGTGTTGTCTTGTGTTTCTGATCGGAATTTATTGTAATTATCGGCGGTAATTATTAATGTTTTTGCTTAATTTCATTTTTACATTACTCATGAGATCCATGTAGATTTTAGCTACAACTTGTCTGACTTGGCTAGAACTATTAGATGAAATTAAAGGAAAAACTACAAAAATAAAAATAAAATAAGAAGTAGGTAAATCTCTGAATAGGCAATTGTGACTTGAAATTGGTGAGGTTAACATGTGGTAGATAGATTTGTTTCTTAATAGACCTGCTGACCTTTATTTACTTCCTTTTCCAGAATCAGAGTGGTGGATTCAGCAAAGTGTACCAGTTTAAGATAACCCTTCTGGGCGCCAAGCCTCGGATCTGGCGCCGTATACAAGTGCCAGAGAATTACACTTTCTATTCGCTCCATGAGGCCATTCAGGATGCGATGGGATGGGAGGATTATCATCTGCACCAATTTGATTTGGATGACGGCACCAAAATTGATATGCTGTTGGACGACGAGGTGTGGGATGAGGAGAAGATTTATGACCATGATGCAATAATTTCTGATTATTTCTGTGAGGAGAATATGGTTGCAATGTACGAGTATGACTTTGGTGACTTATGGAAGCATAAGGTCTTGTTTGAGAATGTTGTTCAAGCTGACCCGAAGCAGGTGTATCCCAGATGCCTTGGTGGTAGAAGGGCTTGCCCTCCTGAGGACGCTGGAGGCACCTATGGTTACAAGCACCTTCTGAAGGTAATGAAGACACCTCCCAAGTATCGAGACGAAGACATGAAGGAACTGATGGACTGGCTGAAACGGTATCGGCCAGGGTATAATCCAGATTTCTTCGATGCTGAGCGTGTCAATTTTCGAGATATCAGGAGTGGATTCAGAAAAGTGAACCTGAGAGTATACCAGTTTAAGATAACCCTTCTGGGCGCCAAGCCTCGGATCTGGCGCCGTATACAAGTACCAGAGAATTACACTTTCTATTCGCTCCATGAGGCCATTCAGGATGCGATGGGATGGGAGGATTATCATCTGCACCAATTTGACTTGGATGACGGCACCAAAATTGATATGCTGTTGGATGACGAGGTGTGGGATGAGGAGAAGATTTATGACCATGATGAAATCATTTCTGATTATTTCTATGAGGAGAATATGGTTGCGATGTACGAGTATGACTTTGGTGACTCATGGGAGCATAAGGTCGTGTTCGAGAAAGCTGTTAAGGCTGACCCAAAGCAGGTGTATCCCAGGTGCATTGATGGTAGGAGGGCTTGCCCTCCTGAGGACGCTGGAGGCACCTACGGTTACAAGCGCCTTCTGAAGGTAATGAAGACACCTCCAGAGTCTCGAGATGATGAGAAGAAGGAACTGATGGAATGGCTGGAAGATATGCGGCCAGGGTATGATCCAGATTTTTTCGATGCTCAGCATGTCAACTTTCGAGATAGCCGGATTGGAGGTCGCTAAATGCGCACAGGAGAAGAGGCAAAGGTCGTGAGACCAGTTGGGTGGATCTATCCAGTATATTTTCATCTGCAATGGAGATGAGTTATATTCAGAGGTGAAGTTACAGTCAGTTTCAGAAAAATGGGTTTAAAGTGCATTTGTTTTCTTATGCTTATTATTTCAAGTTATTCTCATGCCCATTATTTATGTTTGAGAGTTAGTGCTGTTAAAATGTTTACTGCAGGGCTTCCATGTTTGGGAGATATTCGAGTCTCTAAGGATGAACGTAGTGCAATAACATTCGTTCAAACCATACAAAGAAAAATAATTTTTTCCCCTAAATGAAAGTGCCTTAATTGCTGGTTACTGCTCCTTATGACTCAAGACCACACTATTTTTTCTTGACCTTTTTTTTTGACTAATTATAATTTGTATAATTATTTGGATAAAACTAAAGGAATTGTTTCATTATAGATTATTTAGGGTTACATCATGCTGTTATACTAGTTGCAATACAGCCAGTGTTTACTTTCACTTCTATTGTCAAGTGAGTGTACTGACTACAACTGTACATCACCACATATGCCTGCCCAGTCGGAGTGATACATACAGATATGTAAAGCGTACTTATGTTACTATGCTGGGCAAGAACTGCGAACTTACAAAATGTACCTAGAATCTATTGAATCAGAAGGTAACAATAAAGAATTGACTTCTACTTGTCAATATTGCAGTTGGGATGGGAAAAGGGTGCAGGTGGAGATTCCCAACAATTCAGGAAGTACCGGTAATTAAATAATTAATTGGCCATAGCAGTGTTGTAGGTATATAAGCTTCGAGGCAAAGTTTTTATTTCCTGCCAAAACCGCTCCGTACAGTACAAAGTCAGCCATAATTATTGAGCAATGAGCCTCTTTTCTTGCCCCAAAGGGTGCCTACATCTATAGTGTTGCCAATGGTAAAGTTTGTTTATCTGTTTGTTTGTCCAGGTGTCATTGAGCAGTGGCAAGTAGCAGTTACTCTTAATAATCGTTATCGGGGGGAATGAACAGCTACGCTCACGGTCTGTGTCCGAGCACATGTTGGTCACGCTCTTTGTCTTTTCCAAGGTCTGTTCAATTCCGTCCAGATTCCGTCTCACCAGAGCAGCTCCCGAGGGCCATACCTGTACCGGCTGCTGCCTGACACATCGGAGGAACAGGTGGGTAAGGAGACGGGGTCGTTGCCCGGGTCTGGAGGTGATAGTTGTAGAGGAGGGAAAGACATGGACTAGGCCTAGTGGGGACATGTGTATGAACATAATGATTATAGGCACTTCAATTGCTGGGCAATTAATTTCAGGTGCGAGTAAGATGGCAATGGCTGCTGAGAAGGTCACCGCAGGAAAGAAAGCCCCTACTGCCGGGAAACCACCAAAGCCAAAGGCAAGCGGGTACAAGTCTGTGCGTCGGCATGGCGAATGAAAAATGCACCAGAAATAAGTCAAAAATAATTATCCTGTCATCTGAAATGTGCTTTTATGTAATGAACTGGTGCATGTTCATTCGTCCATTTGAAAAGCATGCTTGGGGCTAATAGGTACGTAAGGTAAGTAAAGACTGTGCATTTACATGTGGGCGACTTGGCGGGCGTAGTCTTCGCTGAGCGATAACAATGCTGAGTAATCCGAGTAACCAATGTTGTTCGAGCCGGTGAAAGTAACAATTGAGTTTCGACTCAAACAATACTGGTTACTCAGTGTTGTTATCGCTCGGCGATGACATCGCGCGATCAAATCGCTCACATGTAAACGCACCTTTATGCCAGTGGCTGAACTTTTCAAGTGGATTGCAGAGTTGTTTAGACAATAATTTTTCCATATGTTCCTGACCAACTGGAGATTTGCACAGAGTGCAGACAAATTCACTAATCTTGTTAAATATCAGGAAGTAGGCTACTGAGAGCCGTACTGAGCAGGATTTGTAGGAAGGCTTATCAAGTCTGCAAAAGGGATGTGTGTGCTACAGAATTTTCAGGATATTTAGGATGTGAGAGAAAATTAGTTTGTGCAGGGACAGTATTTTCTACTACTTGGCTGAGACTGCCTAGAAATGGCAGAAGATCTGTAAGAAAATTTATCATAATGCCTCGGAGCAGTGAGGGGTGGGCAACAGGTTGGGCACTGCTGACATGTTGGCAACGTTGCAAATTGTTGATTGCTGGATGAGAAGGGGAGTTTGTTCATGCCCCTGTCACGCATGTCTGGTACTGTTATTAAGAACAAGGCAAAGTTGAATGCCAATAATAATAATAATCCGGGTAGTGCTTGACCTCATCAGAGGCATGTAGCACGGATCTTTATTTATGTCTCATACATATATGGGAACCTTTATACGTAACGCCCGGGCCAACGGGCAGGATGACAGGAGGGGATGTGCAAGGTGCAGTGCGATGTCTTAAACGTGGCCATTTTTAGTGAACTCCCCCGGGTGGTTTAGTCTGTGGAAATACCACGCGAGACGAAGCCAGAGGTGACCCTGAACTCTGCACGAGATGAAGGGGGTGTCCCCGGGTTGGGATCGAACCCGGGACCTTAACATCCGTGGGCGCATACGTTACCGCAGCACCACTCCGCCTACATGGGAGCGAATGTATGAATCCTTTTGTATTGGGCGAAATTAACAATCACATTTCACTCCCAAGCAATTGGTTTCTTCATTCAGCGATGCTCATCGCTGCACATAGCTCATCAAATATATTGCTCACATGTAAATGCAGCCGAAGATGTAGTGTACAGTACATTGGCAGATGCATGACCCACAGTAAGTTAGGTCTTGCAAAGTGTGTGCACTGGCAAAGAAGGATCCAATCAAAGTATGAAAGTAATCAAATTGTGCTGAGACAGTGTGTTTCTAATCAGAATCTATTGTAATAAATGTCTTTCAGAGTAGTGGATTCACCAAGGTGTACCAGTTTAAGATAACCCTGATGCACCTGAAGCCTCAGATCTGGCGTCGCATGCAGGTGCCAGAGAATTACACATTCAAATCACTCCATCAGGCCATTCAGGATGCAATGGGATGGGAGGACTATCACCTGTACCACTTTGAATTTGGTGATGGCACCGAAATTGAAGCCTCCTTCGAAGACGATGTGCTGGACGAGGGGAAGATTTATGACCGGGATGCAATTATTTCTGATTATTTCTATGCAGAGAATATGTTTGCAATGTACGAGTATGACTTGGGTGCCTCATGGGAGCATAAGGTCTTGTTCGAGAAAGCTGTTCAGGCTGACCCAAAGCAAGCGTATCCTAGGTGCATTGATGGCCAGATGGCTTGTCCTCCCGAGGATATTCAAGGCGTCTCTGGTTACCCCCTTCGGATGGTGATGAATACACCTCCAGAATCTCGAAATGAAGAGATGAAGGAACTGATGGACTGGCTGGAAAAGTGGCGGCCAGGGTATGATCCAGATTTCTTCGATGCTACGCAAGTCAAATTTCGAGATAGCAAGACTGGAGGTCTCTAAATACCCACAAGAGAAGATGGAGAAGTGATGAGACCAGTTGGGTGGATCCATACACTACAATTGTAATGGACAGTTATAAAAGGTGAAGTCAGTTCCAGAAGAATTGATACAAAGGGTATTTGTTTCTCATGTTGCTTTTAAGTTATTGATTCCCTTACTCACATGATTTAAGACTCACTGTCAGTGCAGTTGTTAAAATGATTTGTTCATAAGACATGTCTGGAGAGATTATACTCCAGTGTTTCATTGTTTGGAAGTTTCAGGTCCCAATCAAATACACTTTGAGCTGAAAGGTTTCAGTGAGATTTGTTCAAAGTTTAAAGAAATGTTCATTTTCCTAAGTGAATGTGCCCTATAGTTACTCCTTTTGATTATTCATTACTACAGTATTTTCTCCCGACTTTTCTTTATCGTCACATGTGTCTTTTATTTCGAGAGGATAATAAAACGGGTTGCTTTGTTATAGCCTTCGGGATTCATACCTAGTTGCATTAGTGCCTTAGCGGCATTATTTTGTCACAATTTTTGATACTTTTGTATGGTCCAATTTTGTCACTTGAGTGTAAGTCGCCACTTGTGTGACTGCCCTGCCCAGAGCGGTACGTACGGAGAAATGTAACCCTACTTATGTTACTGTTCTGGGTAAGAATTGTACTTAAAAGTACTTGTACCCCTCTTGAATCAAATGTCAGCAATAAATAATTGACTTTTACTTGTCAATTGCAGTCATTGCAGTTGGGATGGGTTTGTTTGTTTGTTTGCCCAGGTGTCATTGAGCAGTGGCAAGTAGCAGTTACTAATTATCCTGTCATCTGCGTACATTTTGGCAAAGTAGCAAACTGTTGATTGCCGGGTGAGAAGGGAAGTTTGTTCATGCCCCGTCATGAAAACAGTTGAGGTGCGTTCCTGGTAGTGTTATGAAGGACGTGGGGCACTTGGCAAAGCCACAATAATGTTCGTTGGGCTGCAGCATATAATACGGTACCGTGGTGGATTCATGACCCACAATAAGCACCCAGCTCACTATTGCTCGCAAATAACTTGATTTCTTGTCATGAATGTTTTTCAGAGTGGTGGATTCAGCAAAGTGTGCCAGTTTAAGATAACCCTCCTGGGAATCAAGCCTCTGATCTGGCGCCGAATACAAGTGCCAGAGGATTATACTTTCCAGTCACTCCATGACGCCATTCAGGATGCAATGGGATGGGACGAGTGCCACTTGCACCAATTTTACTTTTATAATAGCACCAAAATTGGTATGGTGATGGACGACGAGGAGCTGGATGACGAGCAGATTTCTGAGCATGATGCAATAATTCCTGATAATTTCCTTGATGAGAATACGGTTGCAATACGGTATGACTTCGGTGACGGTTGGGAGCATCAGGTCGTGTTTGAGAAAGCTGTTGAGGCTGACCCCAACCAGGTGTATCCCAGGTGCATTGATGGTGCAAGGGCTTGTCCTCCTGAGGATGTTGGAGGCACCTATGGTTACACTAACCTTCTGAAGATGATAAATACACCTCCAGAGTCTCGAGATGACGAGAAGAAGGAACTGATGGAATGGCTGGAAGATTTGCGGCCAGGGTATGATCCAGAGTTTTTCGATGCTGAGCATGTCTGCAGGTGTTAAAATGTTTTGTTCATATGACGAGTCCAGAGAGATCATACTGCTAGTGATTCCAAGATTCCCCTACCAAGCGTGAGCTGAAGGTGTAGCGGGATTTTTTTCTTCTTCTTTTTTTCCCTTCTAAATTGTTACTGCTCATGATTATTCATCACTGCAGTATTTATTCTCAACTTTTTTTTTACTATCATTATTTTGTATAATTATTTGGATGAAAAAAAGGAATTGTTTCATTATAGACTCAAGGTAACATGCTGTTACATTGCTGTAGTTGGAGTACAGCCAGTGTGTACTTTCGCTTCCATTGTCAAATGAGTGTATGTTATTCTTACCACATGTCTGGCTGCCCAGGCATAGGTACAGAGTTGTAAAGTGCACTTATGTTACTGTGCTGGACAAAAACTGAGCTTAAAATGTACTTCTATTGAATCAAAAGGTGACAATAAAGAATAGGCGACTTTTGCACAGTTCGAGGCAAGGTTTGATACTTCCTGCCACTCCTTGTGACTTCCGTACAATTCTCCTTAGAAGTGTGCCATAACTGAGCAATGATCCTCTCCCTTCTTATGGGCTGCCAGGACCCAAACAGTGTTGTAAAAGGCAATGTTTATTTGTGTGCTTGTTTGTCCATCTGTCATTGAACAGTGACAAGTAGCAGTTACTACAAATAAACTAGTCGATGTGGCAAAATGAAAATGTACCAGAAAGTAGTGTTTGGTAGCAAACAAGTCCAATGTAATTGTCCTGTCGTGTGCATACATGTTGGTAATGTAGCAAATTGTTCATTGCCAGGTGAGAAGGGAAGTTTGTTCATGCCCCTGTTACTTGAACCATTGAGGTGCATTCCTGGAACTGGTATGAAGAACGAGGGGAATTTGAATGCTGCGTAGCTAATAAGCTAGGTACTCGACAAAGCCACAATAATGTTCGTTGGACTGTGGCACAATACTCTCAGTACATTGGTGGATTCATGACTGACAAGCACCTAGCTCACTATTGCTCGCAAATAATTGAAAAAACCTGGCATTTCGGCATGCAGTGTTTGGAATGGCCACAATAAAGGACAGTACTGGTGCGGTCACCCAAAAGCCATGCAGCAATGCCAACACAATTAAGGCTACTCCATCCATCACCTCATGACTGGCCGAGAGTGCAAATATGTTTTGTATAATTTCGAGTGGCGACCGCGTATGCCTGTACCAACAAGCTCTGAACACTATTTGAAATATACTTGCTGGTCAGCAATGTAAGCCATTTGATGAACATATCAGTCAATGGGCGAGAGGCTAGGTTAAGCTAGTATCTTGCAAAGTGTATGCATTGGCAAAGACAGATCCAGTGAATTGAATGGTGACAAGTGTTTCTAATCATAATTTTTTGTAATAAATATTTTTCAAAGTGATGGATTCAGGAAAATGTACCAGTTCAAGATAATAATAATTTTTTCAAATTATTAATTTTCATGCCCATAATTCATCTTTGAGATTCAGTGCAGTTAAAATGTTTCTATCATAAGACTGTTCCAGAGAGATCATGCTGCAGTACTTCATTGTTTGGGAGTTTTAGGTCTCCAACCACATATGAGCTGAAAGTAATGAAAAATCATTCAAACTGCAAAGACTTTTTTTTAAACCCCTAAATGAAAGTGCCGTTGTTATTGATCATACACTCATCACCACACTTTTCGCAACTTTTCTTGCCTATCATTTTTTGTATTATTATTTGGATGGGACAAAAAGGATTTGTCCTGTTGTGTTATCATGCATTGCTTTAGTTGCAGTACAGCCAATGTTTACTTTCACTTCTATATTGTCAAGTGAGTGTATGTTGTTACGTGCCCAGTCAGAATTGTACGTACCGAGAAATGTAAAGCATACTTGCCTCACTGTGTCGGGCAAAGAACTGAACTTGTATGTACCAGCTGTAGAATCAAAAAGGTATATACTTACAGAATAAGTGACTCTGTAATATTTTGCCAATGTTTCCTTGAATAGTTACAAGGAGCAGCTACTTGCATTCACCGCGATTGGGAACTGGGGAAGTAACAGATACGCTAATAACGGTCTGCTTCGGAGTGTCCGTCTTTGGCACGTTGTCTTGCTCCGTCCGACTCGTCTTTTCCCGCCTGTCCCGTCCCAACGAAGCAGCTCCAGAGGGCCATACCGTGTACCGGCTGGTGCCTGAGACATCGGAGGAACAGGTGGGTGACAGACGAGGCCGATACAAGGCAGGAGGGAAGGAAGAAAAAAAAAAAAAACTAGGGCTATAGTGGGGAACATGTCCAAACAATGGATGTGTATGTAAGGCATTGAATTACTGCCCAATTTCAGGTGCGAGTAAGGGAAGATGGGTCCTCGCAAAAGGGCAGCAGCATCAAGGAGCACAGAGGAAGATGGGGAGGCAGGAGGAGGCTCGAAGGCGGCCAAGAAAAGTACCTCGCGGAAGAAGGCTGCTGCTGCGACCGATGGAGATGAGAATAAGGGAACTTCCAGCAGGACCAGTCAGGCACAGTCATCTAAGAAGGCGACTGCGGACAAGAAAGTCCCTGCGTCTAAGGCACTAGAGAAGACCAAGGAACCTTCCAACACGAAGGTAAAGACTCCGATACTATGAGGGTGCGTTCAGACATCGGGCCATGGTCGGCGCCTACCGTGACTGCGCGAGAGATGCTGATCGACGGACGTAGGCCTACTCGTATAGGGGGAGGTCATTTTTGAAATATGACGTTTTATGGGGACAAATTACGAGACAGACACGGTGTCTGATATACAGGTCATGGTCGCCATTCGTTTTAGCGGGGGTCGAATTACGCAGAAAAGACACATAAACCGAACGTGGCCAGCTTTCCGTCCGGTGACTGATCAGACCCATGGGAAGTAAATAATAATAATAATAATGGATACCCCGTGATAGGCCCCTTGGACCTCTTAGGGGATCATCTTTTGAATACCCGACTTTAATCATTTGCCTGTAATGTGATGGATAGTGGTAGGAAACGGGAGAACCCCGAGAAAACCCACGCGAACACGGAGAGAACCCATCGAAACTCTATCCACATAAGTATCCTCCGTCCGTCCCGGGGATCGAACTCGGGACCTTAGAGGTGGAAGGCTGCGGCGCTAACCACTCGGCCACCGTGTCGCCCTTTATGGGAAGTAAATATTTCTCAATGTAATGAATGGATTTCAACCAAACGTAACTTTATCGCAACCTTACAACATTTCCAAGGAACCGTCACTTTTGATTTTTGTACCTTATCATGCTGACTTTTGCCAGCTTATGGCCGGGTCGGTCTGATGCTCATCGGACAGAAAGCTGGCCACGAAGAATCCGTCAGTTGACGCACTTTGAATTAGCACACCCCTGATCTTTATTGACACCTCCTCCTCAGGGATGGAATATATTTCGTGATGCTGTGGACGAAAACCTTTCTTTGAGAATAATTTTCCCAAAGTGGATTGCTTCTAACATTGCTGCTACTGTGTAAGCAGACAGAGACCCGTCACTAGGTCGTCCGCGTCACTCGCTCTTTGTAAACAGTGGCAACAACGGAAAGAACACTCAGCACTCTCCATATGCTGGTGTTTGAATTGGCCCGCCGGCTGGGGTTGCCAGGTAATGCAGCGCTGTCACTGACGGGGGAAAAACATTAAGAGACAGATAATGTGTCCAGCACTGTACCAGCGCTGGACATATTAGCTGTCCCCAAATGTTAATTTTTCGGCATTGGCAGCACTGGCGTTAACCTGGCAACTAGGTAAACATTTAGGGACTGCTATTATGTCCAGCCCACTCTTTGGTCCGGCACTGTACTGAGCAGGATTTGTAGGCATTCTGTATCAGTCTACAAAAAGAAAATGTTTTCTTCAGAATTTTCAGGATGCTTATGATGTGAGAGACAATCTGTGCAAGTGCTTTAATTACTAGTTGGCAGAAACTGAGTAGACGTGCCAGAAGTTTGTTCATGCCCATGTCATGCTAACCTTTGAAAGGTGTTCCTGGGACTATTACGATAAGCAGGAGAGAATTTGAGAGCTAAGATTGGCACTTGTCAAAGCCACAATAATGTTTGTCGGACTGCGGCACATACGGCTTTCAGTGCATTGGTGGATTCAGAACAATAAGCTCCCAGTTCACTATTACATGCGATTAACTTTAAAAATTGTGCAGTTCGACACCTGCTGACCTTTATTTACTTCTCTTCTCCAGAATCAGAGTGGTGGATTCAGCGAAGTGTACCAGTTTAAGATAACCCTTAAGGACACCAAGCCTCCGATCTGGCGCCGCATACAGGTGCCCGAGGATGACACCTTTAAGTCACTTCATGAGGCTATTCAGGATGCAATGGGATGGAGGAATTGTCACCTACACCAATTTAAAATTGGTGGCACCAAAATTGGGCCCAGCTTGGAACACCTGGAGATGGATGACGAGCAGGACGAAGATCTAATTTTTGACCATGAGGCAATTATTTCTGATTATTTCTATGAGGAGAAAACGGTTGCAATGTACACGTATGACTTTGGCAACTCATGGGAGCATAGGGTCTTGTTCGAGAAAGCTGTTGAGGCTGACCCAGAGCAGGAGTATCCCAAGTGCCTTGCTGGTAAGAGGGCTTGTCCTCCTGAGGATGTTGGAGGCACCGATGGTCACGCGGACCTTGTGGAGGCGATAAAGGCACCTCCAGAGTCTCGAGATGCAGAAATGAAGGAACTTGTGAAATGGGTTGAAGATTCGCAGCCAGGGTATGACCCAGAGTTCTTTGATGCTAAGCAAGTCAGCTTTCGAGAGAGCAGGACTGGAGGTCTCTGAAAGCGCACATGAGAAGAAGCGATGAGACCAGTTGGGTGGATCCATCCCGTCCATTTTCAACCGTAATGGAGAGTTACATTCTGAAGTAAAGTTACAATCAGTTCCAGAAATATGACTTCAGAGTGCTTTATTTTTTATGTTCATTTTAAGTTATTCATTTTTTTCATGCCCTACTTATGTTACTGTGTTGGGCAAGAACTGAACTTAAACCTGCTGTTTTATCGAAAAGGGAACAATAAAGAAGTAACTTTTGCTCGTAATTTACCGTCATTGTAGTTGCTCGTGCCCAACAGTCATAAGACATAACATTGGATTAGCGTGATGACGTGAATCTCATGACGGTGCAACATTGATCGGTCATGTAACTCAATGACTTCACATGGTAACCTAACACATGCAAGTTTGAATTTTTAAAGTTTGTTCCTCGATATATTTTTAGGATGAAGCTTTGGTTGATTGCGTTATGTTTGCAGAGTGCCATTCACTAATGGAATTTCGAGGTTTTTCCCAGGAAACGTGATTGAATTTGCCTAAAGGCCGGTATCCACGTACGAGATTCTCGCATACGAGGAGCCGCGAGGAGCCAACTGTGCATGCCCAGATACGAGAAAGTTGAAAATTTTCAACTTTTTCCCCTTTCCTCGTATCTGGGCATGCGCAGTTGGCTCCTCGCGGCTCCTCGTATGCGAAAATCTCGTACGTGGCCCAAGGAATCATTTTCTGAAACTCCACTAATCGTATTATGTCCAGGGTGGAATACCACCGTTTTTTTTTGTAACCGTATAATTGCATCAGTGTATTTAATCTAGAATGGAATTTATCTTGAAAATGAGAAAATATTTCGCCATGTATTTTGTTGTGAAAGGCAAAAAAGTTTGCTTGTTGGTTTGTCCAGGTTTCTTTGAACAGCGATAAGCAGCAGTTCCTGCCAATAACCGCTATTGGAGGGACAAATAGCTACCAATACGTGTTGGCGGGCTGGAGCCATTTTGCTTTGTTCTATTCTCCTTCCGAGGTCCTACTCTAATTTCGGCCTATTTTGTCCCCGGTCCTGTCCCACCGGAGCAGCTCCCGAGTGCCATTACCTGTACCGGCTGCTGCCTGACACATCGGAGGAACAGGTGGGTAAAGAGACCGGGGGCTAGGGCGGGAGGGAAGGCCTATAAGTGGGGACATGTCTCAACATGGTTGTGCATGGAAAGCATTGAATAATGTAAGTGCACAATTTATTATAATTTCAGGTGCGAGTAAGGGAAGATGGCATCACGCAAAAGGGCAGCTGCATCAAGGACCACAGAGGAAGATGGGGAGGCTGGAGGAGGCTCGAAGGATGCTGTGGTAAGACACACAGATGAAGATACATAATATCTCTAGAGACGACACATCGATGGAATCGGGGCGATCAGTATGCGCGCACAGGTCCGCCGTGACAGCGAGGGCACCGCTACTCCCTGTACCATTCCATGTCAGTTCATCCAGAGAAAAGACAGAATGACACCTGACCATCTCAGATTTTTCATCAAATTTGGTACACTTGTTGCACATGTTAAAAGAGAGACATCCTCAAATTGTTGGTTAGATAAAAAGTTATGGATTTTTCATTTTATTGGTCATGAAGGGGAGAAAATGGTCACTAAATTCTTTGGAAAGGTCTTGCCTTTTTTTTTTTACCGTGCATTTATTATTTGCAATACAAACCTGACATTTGCTCCACATACAGGGTGTTTACAACCTAACTTTACTAACTTCTAGGGGTGATAGAGGGGACCAAGACAAACATTTTTGACATAGGAACCCGTGTCCGGAAACGCCATCTAGAGGGGGTTCATAGACGAGGAACGGATGCGCTCAGACGCGTCACACGAGAGGCGCAAGTCCAGCGGACTGTTTTGTTGATAGATGGCGCTCGGATAGTAACCAACGATGCAATGTGTCATAACCTGACAACAGCAGAGCCATCTAGCAACTAAAGTATGCCTCCTAGGAGACGCGCGGATAGTCAACAGCGGTTCTGTTGTTGCCAGGTTATGGCGTATCGCGCTGTTGTTTACTTACAACGACGTGATACGCCATAACCTGGCAACAACTGCGCGCCATCTATCAACAAAACAGTCCGCTGGACTTGCGCCTCTCGTGTGACGCGTCTGAGCGCATCCGTTCCTCGTCTATGAACCCCCTCTAGATGGCGTTTCCGGACACGGGTTCCTATGTCAAAAATGTTTGTCTTGGTCCCCTCTATTACCCCTGGAAGTTTGTAAAGTTAGGTCGTAAACACCCTGTATGGTTTAGAACCTGCTGATTGCAAAACTTCCATCAGATTTTAATTATCTTTCCATGATGAGCTAGTATTTTCAATAGTAAAATACAATTGGCATGTCTAAAAATGCAGTGGCCTTGAAACTTTGCAAGCAAATTGTGAAATTTTGATAGTTCATGGAGCGACAAAAATAGTGCCATTGGAAAAGCTAAGGTTGTGAACTTTCCAAATCTGTAATAAAAAGCGTGTGTATTTTATGTTAAACAGCTAACAATCGCTTTTTACATAAAAAGGAGGAAATTCAGTGTACTTACCTTCACTGTGAAGCTTCTCTAATTAGACATATTTTTTTTTGTAGGACAACCGCTTTCGTTGAATTACTTCCATAGATTGTTCCGGTAATTTATGAAATGGGTTTTTGTGGCACAGGATTTTTTGTTTAAACTTTATAAAATTTTGCAACATCAAATGTCATTTGATTACGATTTAAGGAGCCCTGCTTTTGTCCTTCATCCAACGCTACCTCAAGAAGGGCTTGAAAATTGAGCTTATTTGGGGCCGGTCCAAAAATAATTATGGCTCATTTTAAATGTCATACTTGCAGATGTCAACGTTTACGGAAGTATTGTAGTTTTATTTAGTTACATGTCAGTTGCAATTATTGCATGTTGTGGACGTGTAAGGTGTCAAGGTGAAGCAAGAAAGCTGAAAGCAGAGCTAAATAATACTTATGCAGATTAAAGGACCTTTAAGAATGAATGTAACTGTAAAAAAAATTAATTCATGTTACTGGCAGGTGGTAATATCAGTAGAGGTTTAAAAATAAATTACCCTGTGATGACCTGTTGGGTCTATAGGGGGGTGGATTACCACCATTGGTATTTGTTTTGGAGCGTGTTAAGATGGATCTTACTAGTTTACTCCAAGGGTAGGTGGGAGGGGATGTGCAAAGTGCATGTGCGCTGTCGTTGAGTGGTCATTTTGTGAACTCCCCCGGGTGGATTAGTCTTCAGGAAATTTCCACCCGAAATGAAGCCAGAGATTTATCTCTCCAACTCTGCACGGATAAAGGTGGGAACCCCGGGTGGGGATTGAACCCGGGACCTTCATATCCGTGGGCCTTACCACGACGCCACGTCATCGTCATCTCCCAATATCAGTAGAGGTTACCTCCTTTATGTAAAATATGTCTTTTAGTGGTACTGTACAAAGGTAGCATAATTATATTCTTGTGAGGTACCGAAGCAGGTTGGCATAGTGGATAAGGCGTCCGACTGGTTATCGGGAGGTCCTGGGTTCGAATCCCGGGGCCGGCAACTCTGACCGTGGTTTTCCACGGTCCTTCCAGGAAAATTCCGGAGTTGCTTCCGTAATTAATAGGCCACAGCCGCTTCCTTCCGTCCCTATCCTATCCCAAAAAGCGTAGTAAAATGAAAGCAAAGAGTTCCAGGCAAAACAAAACACACCTTAAACGCAGCTTGAAATGCCGCGTGTTTGAGCACTGCCCTTAAGCCAATACATCAACTTTTTCTTTCATCCGTAGATAGCCACCAAAGCCCGCAAGACTACAGTGGCTAAGAAAAGTACCGCAAGAAAGAGTGCTGCTGGTCGTGCTGCATCTGAGGGAGACAAGAAGGAAAAGCAGGGAACTTCCTTCAAGGAAACTGCTGCCAGTGAGGAAGCTTCAACCACTGCTGAGAAAGCAACTGCAGGCACTGCTAGGAAATTCAGCAAAGTGTACCAGTTTAAGATAACCCTTGAGGGCGACAACAGCGACACGCCTCCGATATGGCGCCGCATACAGGTGCCAGAAGATTACACTTTCCATGAATTCCAGGGTGCCATTCAGGATGCCATGGGATGGGCGACTAGTCACGGACGTACCCGGTACGAATTTTACATGGATGATGGCATCGTATTGGCTCCCCGCAGCTTGTACCAGTCGATGGAAGACAGGCTGAAGGACAAGCGGGTTTATTCCGATGATGCAAAGATTTCTGATTATTTCCATGATGAGAAAATGGTTGCAACGTACGATTATCGCTTTGGTGACTCTTGGCAGCATGACCTGTTGTTCGAGAAAGTTGTTCAGGTTGACCCAAAGAAGGTGTATCCCAGATGCCTTGGTGGCAGGAGGGCTTGCCCTCCTGAGGAGCGTGCAAACTGGCATGGCTACGAGATACTTCTGGAGGCGATCGAGGCACCTCCAGAGTGTCGTGATGAAGAAATGGAGGCACTGGTGGATCATTATTCATACTATGATCCAGAGGACTTTGATGCTAAGGACGTCCACTTTGAAGATAAAAGGACTGGAGGTCTCTAAATGCACACATGAAAGGAAGGAAATGAGATGAGACCAGTTGATCCATACAGTACATTTGCAACTGTAATGGACAGAATGTAATGGAAGAATGAAATCAGTTCCAGAAAAATGGATGCAAAGTCCATTTATTTTTAATGCCCATTATAGGCTACTTACGTTACTCTGCTGGACAAGAACTGAACTTAAATGTACCTTATGTTTAATTGAAAGGTAACAATAAAGAAGTGACTTTTACTCGTAATTTGCTTTCATTGAAGTCGCTTATGCCCAACAGTTGTAACAAGGGTTCATGCGACTCATTACTCTTTGCCTGTTATGTATCCCATCGGCTTTCTTTATCCATCGCATGCTAACCCATTGGTTTGTTACATAATATTTGAAGAGCGCCATTCGCTAACGGAATTTTGAGGTTTTTTCCAGGAAACGTGATTGAATTCGCCTAAGCAAACAGTTTGCCGAAACTCGACTAATCGCGAAATGTCCATCATTGCATCTATTTGCAGCATTTTCGCTGGAATATGAGAAAAGAGTTTGTTTGCATAGCTGTGGTTACGTAATCCAGAAGTGCATATAAATCTGATGTCTTTGGTCGTCACATGGATACTGTTCAGGATGTGGTGCATTTTGCTGCTGATTTTGTCAACTGATGCAATATCAGTTGACCCTAGGTCAAGCTGGTCGGAGGATCAAATCCTTTTGACCTCATTAGTCGAACAGCTTCAGGCATCGAGACCTAATTGTCTTCTTACAATAGGAACCGATTTTGACTTGTTGCCCGCTGAGTATTCGCAGATGCTATTCCACTTACACCGGAATTACACCCAGGTTGTACCGCTGTACTGGAACCCATCCATACCCATGTCGGCGGCCAATTCCGGACCGGGCCAGTACGAGTACTGGTTCTCCTGGTTGCACCGTCCGACTGCGAAGCACATGTCCAACTGTGCTCTGCATGTGCTCATGTTTCATCTGGAAAATCTGCCTCGGCTGCTGAACTACGTTGCGAGCCAGGTGGTGCTGGAAACTGGACGGGACAAGTTTCTGTTCTGGTCCAGGGATGGCAACGTGGATGCTGCGATGCTGCACCATCTGACATCCGACTTTCTGTACCAGCTTGGCGCATCGTACGACCCAAACTCCAAATCACTAGTGCTGCTCAACAACTGTCACTTTTGCGACAAGGGCAACCCAAAAGTCATCAAAGTTGCTAATTACACCGGTCGCCTAGATGGAGTCGACCTTTACCCGGACTACTCTCGCAATCTGCACGGCAAGCTTGTGAATTGCACGTGCGCTATTGATCTATCGAAGAGCGAGTTGCAATACCTGATAGACAGCTACATGCCCATGTTTCCAATAATCATATTCATCTTGCCGCTAAGCAATGTTCTTAATTTTGACTGGGCGATGGAGGCGGCCGAGTTGGAAGACGGTGAGATTGCGGATACGTTGCTGCCTGATGGGAACTACACCGGACAAGCTGGCTTGATCCTACGGAGAAAGGTCAAATTCGGTGTGACCCCGCTGGTGACACCATTAAGCCAGATACTGACCGAGACATATCCGATCTACTACACCTTCCTATCGTTCCTGACCAGATCGTCCAGACCCCGTTACTCGTGGAAGGCTGTGATCAAGCCATTCACACCGCAACTATGGCTGCTCATCTTCATCATCTCGTTGGCCACCAGCGTCGCATTCTGGATCATACTGGTGATTCAGTCACGCATCCGAAACCCCTTTCCGGCCAGACCACCGCAACACCTGGTGCTGTACTCCTTCAGATACACCTTCTCGACTCTGATTGAGGAGAATCCGAATCTGATCCCAGTTGCACAGCCAGCGCGGGTCTTCATCTCGTTCTGGTGGGTGGTGTCCATTGTGCTGATATGCGGCTACGAGGCTCGCTTCATAGGCTCGCTTGTGAACCCCGAGATGGAGCGTTTGCCCAAGTCTTTCCTGGAGATGGGTAGCCAGTGGGCCGACATCTGGAAGTGGGGTACGGTTGGGTTCATGAAGCCGTACTTTGCAAGCGTGCTCATCAACAACCCGATGGAATACTTCAAGCCTGTCGCCAAGGCCATGACGGATGAGATTGACCTGCAGACGTGTGTGATTAAAAGTATCTATGAAGACTACAGCTGCATTGCGACTGCGGACTTGCTGATGGCCGGCTCCTTGATGAACATCGACAAGGAAGGGAAGCAGGCAGCCGCGTTGTCTCCAGAGAAAAACCTGATAGTTCTGGCTGCCGTAATCACCGAGAAGCACAGTCTAATCAGCCCGATTATCAACAGGATGGTGACGTACTTTGTCGACTCAGGACAGAAGGAGCTGACAGACGAGTACTTTGCATACACCTGTTTCCTGATGGGTCTGAAGGACGCCAGGGCCAAAGATCTATTGTACCAGCAGTCGATGTCTCTGAATTTCAGTCAGTTGAGGGCACCCATGTACTTCCTCGTGGTATGTTGCTGGGGCATGAGCTTCTTGGCATTTCTGGCAGAAGTCATGTCACGTCGACAAGCGAATATTCATGCTGCCTAGAAAAAGAAAGCGTCTCGAGGGATTAGTCACACACTTTACAAGTACACTTACAGCACTAATGACACTTCATGAAATAACATGATAGCATTAATATTATAGCATACCAATACAGCACTGTTTGAAGATTAATTTAAATCACAACCGATTGGTGAATATTGCAGGGGCAAAATTTTAGTCAATATCCCGTGAAGGAAATGTAATTATTCAATTGTTTCAAACTTGACGTACGTATGAAATATTTAAATCGTGTGTCATGTAACGGACATCCAACGTCCCAAAGCGCATACAAAAATATGCATGTTAGAAGTCTGGTGCCCCGAGAAAACCCACGCGAACACGGAGAGAACCCATCGAAACTCTATCCACATAAGTATCCTCTGTCCGATCCGGGGATCGAACTCGGGACCTTAGAGGTGGAAGGCTGCGGCGCTAACCGCTCGGCCACCGTGTCGCCCTGACCATTAACTATATTTTCATAGTGTTGAATTTCACGGCTGAACCTGAAACTGAATAAATTGCACCTGAAAATTAAAGCGAATGAAATGCATAATTTTTTTGTAAATAACAACAATCACAATGCTTCCGTTTTACTCATTTTGATAGTCTACACTTTTTCCCCCCACCTTTTTTTTAGCTGGCAGAAAGGGGGGAGGGGGAGCAATAAAATAGCAAAAACTAATCAAAACAGTCGGGGAGTAAAACAAAATTCGCATTGCTATTTACCACACAACCCGTAGGAAGAATCGGTTGTATTTCTCTTGGATATTTTTTTTTTTTCCTTTTTTAAAACATCTATTGAGTAAGATGTAAAGGGGGTGGTTTAAATATGGTTTTTTTTACCTATCAATTTACAGGATAAGTGACTCTTTAACTACATGTGAGTTCACACACACACACTCTCACGCACACACTCATTGTGGAAATAAATTGTGAATGAATTAATCACTAAAAATGGACATGGATTCATCGGGTGTGGAAATGCATTAAATTTAAAGCCCACAGTCGGGTAATTAATAGTGCGATGGAATCTGCAGTGAATTTTGTGGGAAATTTTCCAACAACTAATTACACTGCAATGAAAGTACATTACCGTAATTATCCAGTCGCCTTTACTTTAAAGTCATATCCTCTATGCGGAAGAGGCAGATTAATATTTGCAAAAAAAATGTGATGAAATGGAAACGCAATTATCACACAACAAAATTTCATGTTTCATACGCATTGCACTCGCTCCCAAATTTACACAATTTACACGTTACTTATGCACACTTATGTCTATCAGTCGCTCAGTCTGGAGACCAAAAAAAAAATTTGAACCATCCCGTTAACAATCTTCTTCTTTTAAAATAAATAAATAATGAAAAAATAAAAACCAAGCACCACTATCACAACCTCAACATCGTGTCGTTTCTCCATCCTTTTTTTTTTTCTTCTCCCCCTTTACAAACTTTGTGGTTAAGTGTAACATCAAACTATTTTTAAGCGCCCATTTCGGTAAGAACACATTTAACTCTTAAGGCAATTATTTACATAACGTAAGTAATAAATTGTCTTCTCTTATTATTATTTTTTTGTTGTTGTTCACCATATAAATAATTGCAGACGGTGTATAAAACACTTTTCAGCGATTATCTTTGGCTCCCTTTTTTTTTTTCAATAATTATCTCGCCTTAACATTCATTCAACGTTATTCTCTCTTTGGCTTGCACCTTTTCCCTTATTTGTAAAACACGAATTTGTTTACTATTTATTATTATGACCACATTGTTTTTTAAATATTCACAGGGTATGCAAAGTTGAGTAATTACAATTTTTATAAAAAAAACGGTTCACAGCCAACAAAGCAACCCTTTTCGGTCATCAAATTTTTTTTTCTCTCTTCTAAAACCCTCGAACAACATGCATATAAAGCAGGTAAAAAAAACCTGTTTACTTGTGTGTTCACTTTTGCGACACGTGAACTGAAGTCGTTTGTTATTCAATCGACATTGGAAAAGTAGGGAAGGAGCAGCAAAAAAGACAAATCACGGCCAGCCTTCAAGAATCCGAACATACAAAAAGAGGAATAATCCCATGACAATAAATATTTAAAACATCCTTATTTGTACCATACATTTAAAAAAAAAATAACGAAAAACAAAAAGGGGTTGGAGAAACTTCATATTAAAACATCTGACAGAAAAGCATAAGACCATAAATAAAATTGGTAACAGAAAAATACACGGTAAGACTTTTCGGAGCATTTAAAGTACTTTTCTTTAAAAATAATAATAATAATAATAAGCAAGCTCCACTTGTACAACTTCGATGCACCAAGTGTAAAATAAGTACGACACTAAAATAATACTATTAAAATAAGCTTGGAGGCCCCCAAACCCATCACAAAATGGTTCACTTGTCGATTAAATAACATTGCCTGGCGCAGAAGCTCAATTAGTTCTCATTACGTCAGGTGCACAAATTGGCGACTCGACCAGGTGTATGCAGATTTAAACATGGAAGATGCAAAGACATA
The DNA here is from genome assembly GCA_000934665.2 of Catajapyx aquilonaris. Taxonomy (NCBI): domain Eukaryota; kingdom Metazoa; phylum Arthropoda; class Diplura; order Dicellurata; family Japygidae; genus Catajapyx; species Catajapyx aquilonaris. The sequence goes on along the minus strand of JYFJ02001774.1, from coordinate 41,462 downwards.
GCGGGGGAATTATGGGGCAATCCTGTGAGGGTCAGGTTGGCTTACGAGGCTGCCCAAGGTTGTGTGGAAAGATACAGAAGTGATCCGAACATCACATTGAACAAAGGGGGCTATTAAGTAGACCGTCTGACCGAATTTTATTAAGAAGTGTTGCTGTCACATTCAAGTCACCTTGATAAAAATTGGACTAAAACTTTCACACAGTTTAAATTCGGTTGTGACTTGAAGCAAAACCATACCGTTCTCGAAGCAGCGTAAATGCACCTTATTCAGGCCATGCTTCCTCACAGATGGCCATACCAAAACGCCCCACTATTGAGACCAGCCCAATAGAAAAATCCACCGGAAATTCACTTGTACAACTAACCCTTCAAACTCCGTTTTTAAAAAACTCCCATCATACTTCCGGGAGGCTGACCCTTAGAGAATCAGAACCGGGCTCCGAAACCGGCACTAAAACTTCGTCCTCGGCTGGTTCGTCCTCAGGCGGCGAAGGAGGTAGCCGCTGAGGGGAGGGAGGGACCAGCAGGGCAGGGGCCAGGTCAGGGGCTGGAGCAGGGGCAGGAGGAGGAGGCGGAGGCTTCTCAGGTGCATTCTGAACGAAAATGACACGGTTAAAGGCGCGCCACCTGCGACAGAGCTGCACATACATCTTACACTGGATGTACATGAACACTAGTCCGCCAGTGAAACCGATGGCAACCACTACCAGCTTGGTCCAGAACGGCCATTCCAACAGACCCACACGAACCTCCTCGGCTGTGCGGTCTATGAGCACGTAGAGGGACCAGACCACGCAGGTCAGGGCCACCGCATGGAAGGTCACGCTGCACAGGAGTTTGCGGCGCTCTACGGGAGACATGGCCAGCTTTTCCCACTGTTGTGTGGACGCAAAATGGAAGCAGGAGAATGGGAAGGATGGACAAGGGAAATGAAGAAAAAAAAGAAATACATTAATGCCACGAAACAAATTGTTGCATATAATTGCATAAAGAGAGGATGTGCATAGGTTATACATGTATCCTACATATATCTGCGGAAGGTTGTGAAACCAATACCCTGCGGATATGAAGGGTCAACAGTACTTCTGTTGATAAATATTATTCATTGAAGCATAAAATTTTTTACTTCTTTTGCAGTGAGTCCCTCATCCGTGAGTAATGTGCAGATTCACCAGAACAGGTTCAGGGCAGTATAACAAGATCAACTCCTGTCAACGATGAAATAAAGCAATACTGGCCTTGCATAAACATATCATACATTTTACTAACTGTCTGATATGAATCTGTAAAACATTATAAATAAACACCAGGATTTCTCAATTGCCTAATTAAGCGTTCCAAGGCATTACATTTCGGACTCCCAAGCGTTTAAAAAGGTAAACAATTCATTTGTAAGGCCTTACATTAAGCTGACAGGATTTGGTCTTAGCAACAGCATGATTGAGCACCATTTGTCCATTGAATCTGCGGATAACTTCTGGACAAATGACTTTTGAGAACTGGCTTCAGTTGCTTTTCCTAACTTCAATTTTCCCAAGCTTGGTCACATCCATTTACGCCTTACAAGCGACTTCAATGAGAAACAGATCACGAATTCCCCATACGAAGTCCCACTTCAAACGTACAATTAACATAAAAATGTGCATCATTTTGTGTTACATGAACCTAATCGGACGAATGCCATTTTTGTATTGTGAATGGTGCATGTACAGGCTTGATATGGACTCTTTTGCGAGCCTCACCTCTCCAAATGGCTTGATCTTGCTCTGCATGATGAACTGGAACTTGCACAGCTCACAACTCTTGGTGTCGGAGGACTTGATCCACTGCTGCAGGCAAGCTTGGTGCACATACCTGAGTGACCCAGAGCAGTAGCAGGGAGCAATCAAGGGAATTTCCGAGTCTCCCTCGCAGTGGCAGATGCGGCAGATGTCGTGGTTCATCGAGAGAACCGACGCCTGGGAACCGCACCTCTCCATCATCATGCCACCTGAAAGGGCTGCCAATTAGTCAGTGACATTCCAGTTCTCAGCCAACTGTGCTTTAGAAGATTGAGAAAAGAGGGTTCCAGAGTCAAAAATACTTTCATGTCATAATTTGGACTTGTGCCTAGGAAGATCTGTAATGCTAAAATTTCAGTGCTGCAACTTCGTCCGAGTCTTATGTCTTAAGAGGCTGGGTGATTTTTTGAGCAATTTTTGGGGGGAAAAAGTGTCATATTATGCTGTCAAATATGTAATTTATGTCACATTTAAAAAAATACATATCTTCTGATGAAGAGACTACAGTTCATTCAACAATGACAGTCAACAAAGTAAAGGGCTGTGACACCAATGCTATTCTCCGGTTGAATGAACTTCCACCGAGTATGAAAGTGGACAAAATGATGAAGCTGGAGTGGATCTGAAGCTACAGCAAGTTCACAGTAACACCCGAGATGTCTCGACTCCAATGAGAGTTCCGACCTTCCAACATTTTCTAGTACCACTGTACAATATTATGCTGTAATTAAAATGCATTAAAGCGAACCTAGTATTGTGGCAGGCGAGGGAGTGTAGATGGACTCCTGGAGCTGGTGCGTCAGTGGAGTCTGTGAGTTGTTGTTGGCGCCAGGGGGCAAAGGTGGTGCTGATGAGGGGGGCAGAGAAGGAGGTCCTGTGACGTCACTCTCCGGTGGGTCCTTCCCATTGTTGCGTCCTTGCTGATGGGATGGGGACTGGGAGACCGTGATCTGCTGCAGGGGCATAGTCTCCGGGCAGGAGGGATTGTTGCGGCACCCTGGGCCTGCTGAAGAGGAGCGGCAGTTCGGCAGGCGAAATATTATGCGATCCAGGGCTGGCGAAAGAAGGCAACAAAAATTAGAACAGAGCTAAAATTTCCAAAATGCTTTAGGTCGCATTTACATGTGAGCAATTCGCATCGCTGTAAATATGCAAAAATAATGCAAAATTATCAATGTTACAATTTTGTCGAGCCCCATAAAAATGAAATCACAAGAGAGAGAGAAACTATTCTCATCAAAGCATCAGTACAGTCATTATATTGGCTGGAGGCCCACGACCATGATGTCACGCTCTTAAGAAGTCATCTGCCAGCAATTATAACAAATTTGACAAACATAAACTGCCCGATGCATTGAACTCCTCACTTGGATGAAGGGCAGCCACCTTCGTTTATACCCTTACGCGGGATAAAGCAGAAACTGCACACTCACAGTGTGCGAGAAATATGATCATAACATTTTAAAGAATATTCCGATACTTGTTTCTTTCAACATATATTCACATACAGTGTAATCAACATACCGTACGTAATTATTTTTTAAACAAATCATACAGACCCGAGCTACCAAACAATTCAATTTATGCTCGGTTGGTATGAAATCATCCACTAGCCAACAACGATATTTATAACTTCATTTACAAGAAGTATTGTATGCGGAAAGATATTTCCATAATAATGCCAGGAGCTTATAATTGATCTACATAATGAGCAAAAAACCATTGGCAGGACAACACATAGTGGAACAAAAACAGCGTATGCGATGCAGCAATTCAGCTACGAGAAGCTGGCACATGATATGATGGTGTCCTTGGGAATGCCAGGTTGGAAGTGATTGAGAATAATGAAAGTACCGGTTTCACATGGTACATTTTTATATTCAACAGGCTGAATAATGCGTCTAGGTCTTTTTTTGTCACGGATACTTTTCCTTCACAGGTTGTTTTCTGTTAAGGCGAAAGTTAACATAAAATCAGGGCATGCAACGACGTATTCGGGTGTAAATCCATCATCCAACTAATAAAAATGTTGCATTTAATTTTTTTTGAAGGCAAATTCCTTGGTGGACGTCACTAACAGAATGATGCCATTTGCATGAGATCATTAGGGCAATGCTATAGTAACTTTTAACAGATCCCAAACAGGGTTACTATACGTTAGCGCAAATTTTAGATTCGACATGACACGTCTCAAGTTACTTCTGGCATGGAGGAAATGTGTGCATATTTCATGGAAATACCGCGCACAAAATAAAAACTTCTTGGTATCATCGTCTAAAAATCCAGGGAATTTGAAGCCCATGAGATTAACATATTGTGACATAACTTATTCGTGAGGATGGGATATAACAAACCTGCCCTGTCCTTGTGACCTCTTCCCATAAATGAAATGGGCATTACATGGAAAGCACCTTGGTTGCGTAACTAGTGCAATGCATCGAAAACCATTATTCAGAAGCTGACGGCGTTCAATGGTTGCCCCATTGACGGCACAACCTTGACAATCACTGATACTTTGCTAATAAAACAAATGGCAAGATTGGGAGAGCACAGGTTCGTTTTTTTTAAGCGGCTTCAAAGTTGTAACAGTAACTTACAGCCATCCTCTGTAATAACATGTATGCAACTAGCAATATGCTTTAAATTAGATTATCCAAGGCCACGTCAGATCTCAACGTTTTCATAAGAATTGAGCATGAACTTATATACACAAACTTTCAGCCAAAAAAAAAACGTTCTACGTCTTATATCCCGTCAAATACAGTATATTGCAAGTCCTACTTCTGAATGATTCACCTGAACGTACATTGCGCCATTTCATTAAAACGAGTTAATCCTATGTCATCATAAGTAGCCGCTTTTAAAGGAAACGCTGCTTTATCCCAAATGACAAATCCTGCAAATTTTTGACATGCTGAAATAGTATAACATCTTGCACATATACATACAAAAGTTGTAGTTGTTAAATTTGTGAGCAATAGCAGTCGTACAACAGAGTATTGAGTAAAACAAATAATAAATCTGATCACAGATCCAGTCTGGAAACTCACCCATGATGTAGTCATGTAGCATCATAGTCTCTACGTTACGATGGGATAGAGCACAAACTATGAATGTCCAACTAGGCCAGTTCTACGAGTTGCACTGCAACGTTCATAAACCCGTGCTATCACTTCAATAAAATTTAATTTCGCAACGCTCTAAAATTGCTCCACACATTCAATGCCAAATTATTTTTTTTCAAGTAACGCATCTATAAAATTACTACTGCAATAAACTTTTCTAATATTCAATGGCTTTCACTTATTTTCACGGCAGTAAAATTTTACTTTGTGCCGCAACTTTTCTACCGACTAACCCAGAGCGTCATAATGTGCAATACTGTAGCGATACGTCAGGTCCACGCAATGAGGCAAGCCAAATGTGCTGTGTTGGGATGACTTGTAACTGACCTAGCGAAAGGTGGATGTCCAGCACACTTATATAATGTGGTTCCTCCCACTTTTTAACCTTGATAAGCCAGTTTTGTCCCCAGGCAAAAAGTCAGGGAGGTCTTTTGGGCATTTTTTCCCCCCCCCCTGGCAAGTACATAGAGTGAGAACTTACAGTAAGAGAAAGACGCAGGTCTTCAACCTGAGATCCTATAAATGCCCTTGAAAGTTCACTCAGCACGTTCGTTACAAATGCATAATTGCGTTCATCACATGCAGCTGTGTCCTCTAAGGCAAATGACGAAACGAAGAGTCAATCAAACCTCTTTAAAACTATATACTTTCTTGCTGCCCTTGAAAAATCACCAATTATATTGTAGGTAAACAACTACCATCAAACTGTAGCATCACAGCAGGTCTTTTCTACATTGTTCCATATGGTTACGATTAACTCTAGGAAAAATCAGATTTCAAGTTACAGCAGATTACGGATAATTGTTCAGCTGGCTTTCCCAAGAAAGACGCGTGTTTACATCAATTGGCAAAGCGAAACTTATATCAAGATCTCGTACGTTATTACTTTCGACAACATTTTAAACTTAAAGACACAAATATACTGCGGGTGGGAAAGGGCTCTGCCCTATCACAGGGTATCATGAATCAACAAAAATAATAAATACTGCAAGTGGACAGAGTGATTCTGGCTGATACGCTCAATAACACTATGCTACAACTATGAAGTGCCTATCTCATGTATAAATCATGTAAACAATCATTTCACGAATAAAACTCACCCCACAGCTATTGATTATGTCATTGTTATATCATGAGGAAAAACTTCAGTGATGGCAACACTAACCAAAGTGCATTGAAATTTTTTTTCCAGATGACAAATTACATCAATTAAAACAACAACATTAAGCTACATAATCCACAAAATTGACTGGATAATACATCGCGGCAGTGGTTTTTCCTGCATGATTGATCTGGCCCCTGAAAATGTCAAAAGTAAATAAAAACTTTTTTCCAAAAATCAATTATTCGGCTGTTTGTTTCTTGCCGAGCGAAAATCCAGAGACGATCAAGCTCTCTCTAGCACGCCTTTTGTACTTGCCGTCATTAAAATATTGTGACAATCCTCGCTGTCACCCGGGGCAACCGCAAAATACACTCATTGGCAAATTACGTAACATTCCACCCCCATGAAAGCATCATTAGCTGGGGAAAAGCTGGGGCTGATTTTCAATTGCTGTGAAATTGAGTCTTGGGTCAAGCTGCTGTCATGTCCCATCCGATCTCTGAATCGTCACAGCCTCCAAGAAAATTAATTGCCATTTTGGATCCAATTTCATGTTCAACATAATAAACTGTCAGAAGGTCAGCTTTCCGTAGCTGCCAATTAATCATGCAAACATCCCAGACAGTTTTGGTCACCACAGTGAATTCTTCGACATGCTGGCCACCTCAGTAAAGATCCCTTGCACTATGTAAAAATACTACGATTGCATACATTAACATTGTAAACAGTCGAGTCAATAGTACAGGAAAATGTCCCAATTGCAACTATTGATCCCCCCAAAAATTAATAACGACATACATGTTCAGAGCAAGACCCGATCCTGCATATTGTGTGAACTACCGCAGCCACCGTGCTCATTACAGAACCGACATGACAAGCATTTTAACAACAATGATCTGCGACCATCAGTACATGTCATCGGCACAACCGTACAACAGACCTTTATTTACAATAATTATTTACATCAATGAGTTTAATGCAATTGTACAGGTTGCCACATTTACAAGAGTATTTGCATATGGTTAATGTGGTCGCAGAACATGAACGTTATTTACAACGATTATTTTTACAGCAATGACCAAATAACTGTACGAGTTGCGCCATTGGCAAGGGTATGAAATGTACAGATAATCGCAGAACATTAAACTCACTGCTGTAAATAATTGTAAAGGTGTCCCCCCTTGGAAGGGCCATGGCCCATCGGGTAAATAAATCAATAAAAATAAAAATAAATTGTAAAGGTCAATGTTCTGCGATTATCTGTACATTTCCTACCCTTGTCAATGGCACAACTCCTACAATTAATAATTGCTCTTTACTGTAAAATTAACAACAGGCAATGTGCATATTCCATACTCTCGTAAATGTGGCAACCCATCCAATTTCATTAAACCCGCTGTAAAAACAATAATGGTTTAAATAAAATCAAAGTTCTGCAACATTTCGTACCCACATCAACGTGCATCGTTGACGTGTGTACGAAATGTTGCATTAACATGCTGTAAAAACTATAATTATTGTAAGCAACAGCGCGACCATCCGTACATTTCATGCACTCGTCAACACCCTCACAATTGCTCATTGCTAATGCCTCGTAAGAGGTCAACACGATCCAAGGGGTGGAATCATCAAATGCATAACTATTCGTCGTAATCGGTAGTAACCACTAATAACTAATGATAATCATAAAATAAAATAAATAATAATTAACTATGGTTATGGCCCGTTACGACGAAACATATGACATTTGATGAATCTACCCCCAAATTATTATTATTAGTAATTGCTCATTAATGTAAAAACAATATATTGTAAATAAGAGTCCATTTCATGCCCTCGTCACAGGCACAACCGGTACAATTAACCCTGGAACCATGCCGTGGGGGTCTTTTTGGACCCCAAGGGAAAAAAGTGCATTAAAATGATAATTACAATGAACTTTTGCCATTTTTTTTACAGTACATAACAGGAAGTGCAGGTTTATTTTGAATTAGCGATCCTTTTAAGCATTGTTCAAAGAATGATTGTATAATAGTCAATACATTGAAAAGTATTATATAATAATTAATAAAAATTAAAATATGGTGGGGTCCGAAAAGACCCCACGCGCACGGTTGCCGTAATACTCGTAGGCACGGCACGGTTCCAGGGGTTAATACACCCAACTAATTCCTGCAAAATAATCACATATAAGGTCATACGCATGCTGCCGACCCAAATATATTATTCTTTTTAACCTCAACGTGAAGCCTGCGGACAACTACTCACCTTTTTAAGTATTATGGTCAGTTTTGATGTGTTTTTTTTCAGTCCTCGTGTCTCACCCAGTATGGAACTGCGAGTTGATTTAATAATAATAATAATAATAAATTTAAATGACCTTTTTAAAAAAAATCCATCTCCTTCAACAAGTCCTTTTGAGCGACCGCGGGGCGGCCCCGGGGCTTGGCCCGGCCATCCTCTTCCTCGTCCATCCCAACCTTTTTTTCCCCTTTTCCTCAGCACAACACAGACACACACGCGTGCAAAAGTTGAAATGAAAAATCGAACACTTTTTTAGAATGCGTGTCTCTCCTTCTCTCTCTTTTTTTTACTGTTCTTTTTTCCCCTCTCTCCCTCTCCCTCTCCCTCTCCCTCTCCCTCTCTCTCTTCTTTCCCGTTCCCCCCAACCCCCGACGACTAGTTTCTCAAACGACGCTAGAGACGCATTGCGGACGTTAATCCAACCAATTATCATGAAATTCGACGTAATGTTATCGCCATAGATCTGCCAATTTGCAATTTAATTTTTTTTGCGAAATTAAAACCATGCGGCTTTTGCATATGTAGACGTGTTATTCGAATGGTGGGTGAAGAGGACATTTGGACGGCCATTATTGATGATCCTGCCTGTACTTGTTTTAAATAAGACATCTCTGTCCGCTCGTGACGTCATATTGAATCGTATCAAGGTTGAATCGTATATGCTTCCCGCTGCAAGTTATTTGTTGAAAATGTTTAACAACGTGTCTATTATTTGCTGTTTATTGTATTTTTGCAATTTTTGTAATATGTTCCCCTCTAAGGGCCAGTTGCACCGGCCTCAGTATAACTTAGAACCTCGGGTATGACAAGAATTGCCATAGCAATCATTGTTGAAAGTTGACCAACAATGACTGCTATGGCAATTCTTGTCATACCCGAGGTTCTAAGTTATACTGAGGTCGGTGCAACTGGCCCTAAGAAGGTGTTATGGGCCAATTACTCTACTACTACTACCACCGGTACTACTACTAAGTTACTACTACTACTACTACTACTACTACTACTACTACTACTACTACTACTACTACTACTACTACTACTACTACTACTACTACATACTACTACTACTACTACTGCTGCTGCTGCTGCTGCTGCTGCTGCTGCTAATAATAATAATAATAATAATAATAATAATAATAATAATAATAATAATAATAATAATAATAACGAAGTAAGAGAAAGAGATGCATCAATAACATATCAGATGAAACACAAGTTTTGAAAATATAGGCAAAAAAACCAAAGCAATGGGCCTCCAATAACATAATGGGTAGGAAATGTGTGTTAGCTATAATTTACTATAATGTATACAATAATATGAGGCAAATAGAACGTACACAGAAAACTAACAATTGATTAGCCCTAGTTGCTCAATAATAATAAAAAAATGCAACGGACAGATCTGGTGAGTACAGGTGTGCACCTCATGTATTGTTATCGATGGCAGCTACAGACTCATCTGAACTCAGCATAATTGCGGCACAGTACCTAGCTAAATATGTGAAGGACGCACTAGCTGTTCAGGGTGCAGGCCTTTTTAATGGGAAAAATATCATGTTCTTATGCTGTGGAAACTTGTAGTAAATCTTTCTGTCGCTGCCAATGAGGAGTAGACGCTATGTATAATTCATACATTGGCAATCACAGTACAAGTGGTACAGTAAGTAACCAAAATTAGTAGGGAAAAAAGCGGCACTTCCACTACAAGGTAATAACAGATAAATATGCATAAATATATTATATTATTGTCAATTTGTCATTGTTCCATTAATTATGCGAATAATAATAAAAACAATACTGCCACGCAATTGCGATTTCTGTCATTGTATGTACAGCTTTTTTTTTGCTACATCTGATTACAGTCATGTAGACTATAACGGCCAAAGTGTGCAGTTTAGATAACAAAAATAATTCATGTCCGGGTCTGGACCAAGTCCGGTTCACTTTGGCCCCGTGTGAATGATAACCCCTGCTGCTTTGCTGACGTGACCTCCTGATTCGAAAGTGGCGCCGTTAGCCCAACTGTTCTGGACATCAATAAGTACCTGTCCAATCTTGCCAAAAATTTATTTAATAAGCAAAAATAATATGTATCGCGCAAAAAAAATTGGCAAATTCATTCTGCCCAAAGGGAGGAGTCAAGACATTGGGACTCACATAAACGCTATTATGATAAGCAGTCGGTATTGGATGTGCACACCATATACACGGGTGTGTACGGACTCATGTGCCTACATTGTGCTGAATTGTGCTATGTAAGTACAATGTGCGACATACCAGACATTAATTGTGCGGATTGTTCCATAATAGCATATTGTGGTTGAACGCTACTGCGACTTGGAACTAAGCTGCGATTATTGAACCGCGATGCGATTTGAGTCCATTCGGATTTGCAAGGGACGAAAATAACAAAAAAAAAATATATTGCGTGCAAAAAAAAAACAACTAGTCTGCAAACGAAGCAAGGGAGTGCATAGTTTGGCAGCAGCACAGTTTGGAGCGGGATCCTGGCTGTCATCTGAAGAGCCTGCAACATGTAGCGGCTGGGGGACACTAGAGAGGACATTACCCAGAGGTTGGTATAAGGTCAGGCTGGGGGGACAACTGAAAAGGAATGGACACTGTTGGGTCGTGTTGGGACAAGTCGCAAGCACTTCGAAGGGTTCAAGTGTCCTCTGGTGTGGGCATCTGGACGGTCAGACGGATGGTGTCGTACGGTGCCAGTCGCTGCGCCACACGAGGCGCAGTCGCGAGCAATGCTTCTGGAATGGCGTACATTCTGCATAATCCTGCTTGGAAATGTGGGGGAAATAATTATATTATAATTATTATAACATAATGTAATGTATAAAATAATTGTATGCATAATACAAACAATAGTAAGTAAAATAATTGTTAATAAAATAATAATTTGAATAAAATATTGATAGTAAATAAAATTAAATTGCAAATACTGTACAAGCTACTATCACCTAACAAAAACCAAGATGTTTGAGGAAAAACCTCTGTGCATTTTAGGTCTTATTAGAAAAAAGCATAATTTCTTGAACGTACGCCAGTTCCCTCAAATTTTCCAGCAAGATTAATCGTTAGCGACGTACTTGAAGGACGATGCCTACAATTGCTATTGGCGCAACTTTCTGCCACCGTCAAAGACCGAAACATGACAGCCGTGAAGTCGTAGACAAAAAATGTAAATGCCGTACAACGTACTAATAATCTAAAAAAAAAGAGTACCATATTTGAGAAAAATTCTGTATGTGTCCCATGCTTTTAAAAAGCTGTCCCTGAAAGTGCACTGTTTTATTTACTATCAATATTTATTCAATTATACGTATGTGTACCATTTCAACCGGGCTGTCATATTTCTGTCAACTTTGCTGGTGACTTGAGCTAATAGTGATTGAATTTATATTGCAAATAATGATGTCCAGACTGCATAAAATATTGATCCTCATTATTTTTGACCTGTTTTTTGCTCATTATATCAGGAAGAGGATTTCCATGTGCTATATTTAGCAGGCTGAAGAGTCAATGAGACGGACTTCTGATAATACGTTGTCGCTATTGGGATGATGGGCTTGAAATTCTAAAGAGCAACAATAATTTATGGATAACTGTGGATTAATGAAGCCAAATGGCTTCTAATTACTGTGTTGTAAATAATGTAGGCAGCGGACTTGAATTGGGTTGTTAGGACCTTCTTGGTTAGGTCAGCCCTTTAATGCTCTTTAAAGTGGGTATGATTTAATATATTAGAAATAATCGGTGCACGGAATTTCCAAGTACTTGTGACATTTTTGTGCAGTTGAGTGGTCTGTCTCTCTTTTTTGTATGATGAGATTTTTATTAGTTAACGACTGATTGTAATTTAATTGCTTGGAATGCGTTGGTCACTTCCTCCAAGGACATTACGCACACTCCCACACGTAAGGGTGACATGCGTGGAAGTGGCCCTCCATTTGGAAGTTCGTAAGCCAGCTTGGCAAGAACAAGGACATATCTTTCTCGCAAGCTTTAAAAGAGGAAATGATTTGTATGTACGGAGAAGATAAGGAATTTTAACAGCGCAACACTAGGGAAGTTCTCACTGACTGAAAGGAAAGTTGCAAATGTTGAAATTTTGCGTGAAGTAGTTGTGTGGCAGCTGTTGTGACATGTGCATGATGTGGGCATTTTCCGGGACTTCAGTCATTCGCAGTGAGGATTCGGTGAGGTGAATGTTTAATATTTTGAGGTTAGTACACAGCAGATATGCAGGCGAAGTGTCATTGACACAGTGGACGGATAAGCCGGACAATGATTATACTGGGATCACAGTACTCTCGAAACTATTGTGTATACAATTACTCCAAACGTTACTTTTGCGCATTACAACAGTTACAAATGGGGGGGGGCTTCACAAAGGATTTTATTACAAAACACTTGTGTAGCCATGCATGATCAGTAACCTGTTCAACAGATTAGGCCATATTTTTATTCAAGGTTATGCAAACAAACAGGCTTAGGAAGGAAGTTAGAGAACTATTTTGATATGTGGCACTCTGCCTAGTGTGTGCCACATGTTGTTTGTTTATTGTATGAGGTGAAAAATGTGTATGATTTGTTTCCGACTCATTTTCAGACACACGACATCTGGCAGTTGACATCCAGAGTCTTCAGTATATTTCCGCACACCTCTCACAGTATTTGAAAAGTTTGCGCTATGTCAGAGATTAGAAAGAGAACTGTGGATGGAGCAAGGGACGATGATCAAGCTCCCGAGAGTGACAGAGTAAGTACAGTGCACTGTTTTTCAAGGTGAACGTAATCAAGTTGGTAATTAGTTTTAGACCGAATCATGCAAGTGCTGGTTTACTACAAATGACATTCGTTCTAGGCTGGAGATATGGAGGGGAGAGAAGATTTGGATTCGGAAGATGACAAACTGCCAGGAGAACACGAGATTGAGTCAATGGCAGCGTCAATTCCTCAGGGAACTGACAGGACTCCAGATGTTCTAGATTCAGCCCTGCAAGCTTTGCCGGCCAGGTAGACAGCCATTGGCGTGTCTTAGTTAATTACAAGTCACTTTGTGTGCTGTGTTGCAACCTAATTGATGTTTTTTTTCTTTCTTTTGTCACTTCAGATGGCGCAACTGGGTAATTAGAGGCATCTTTACCTGGCTACTAATTATAGGATTTTGCATCCTGATATACATAGGTCCTTTAGGACTTATGGTTGTTGTGAGTAATTTGATATTGCCTTTGACCTATAATAATTTGCTCATTACACTTTAAATGTAATTACCTACTTTTGTTTCCTTTCCAGACCCTGGTTGTTCAGGTGCAATGCTTTGCGGAAATAATAAGCATTGGGTACTCTGTGTATCGCATCCATGGTCTCCCGTGGTTCCGGTCGCTCTCCTGGTACTTCCTGATGACATCCAACTACTTCTTCTACGGGGAGAGCCTCGTTGATTACTTTAACTTCATCATCAACAGAACCGTGAGTATTGCTGAAATAGAAGCTTCCTGCCAATTGCTGCAGTACACTTTTCAGAAAAATGAGATTTGTTTATGTTTGATTCCATCAGGATTTTCTTCGCTGGATGGTGACGTACCATCGTTTCTTTTCCTTCTGCCTGTACATCCTGGGCTTTGTGTGGTTTGTTCTCTCTCTGGTCAAGAAGTACTACATGAAGCAGTTTTCTCTCTTTGCTTGGACGCATGTGGCCCTCCTCATTGTGGTCACGCAGTCGTACCTCATCATACAGAACATATTCGAGGGTCTAATCTGGTCAGTAGAAACAATACGACTTGTCGGGATGTTCTTGGGACCTCTTTTAAAGCATTGTCTTGGAATGATCTAAACTTGCTTTGCAGGTTCATAGTTCCAGTGTCGATGGTGGTGTGCAATGACGTAATGGCATACATGTTTGGGTTCTTCTTTGGGAAAACTCCACTCATTAAATTAAGTCCGAAGAAGACCTGGGAGGGGTTCATTGGAGGAGGTATCTCCACGGTGTTCTTTGGATTGCTCGTGAGTAAATTCATCTCCAATTTATGAGTGATGTGACCATTAAAATTGTGTTTCTGTCATGAAAATGTGACCTTTTTTCATTGCTCCATTTCAGCTCTCATACGTGATGTGCCAGTACCCGTATTTTGTGTGCCCAGTGGAATACGACGAGGGCATTGGGAACGTAAGCCTCGACTGTGAGCCATCCCCACTATTCCGCCCGCAGGTGTATGTGCTGCCCACCTTCATGTCTGGGATGTTCAGAGCAGTAAGTCTGGTCTTCGTATCAAATGCAACTTGGTACGTTTCATTGAGATATGTTTTCATTATCGTATTTTATCACTTTCCAGTTGGGCATGAGTGGAAGCTTAACAATGTACCCATACCTGCTCCATTCCCTATCCATGTCAGTGTTCAGCAGCGTCATCGGACCTTTTGGAGGATTCTTTGCCAGCGGGTTCAAGCGAGCCTTCAAGATCAAGGTAACGTAACATAGGTAAATGGCATTGGACAAGTTAATGACAAGTGCGGACTGACCTTTAGGACTTTGGCGATGTGATTCCGGGTCATGGTGGGATAATGGACCGCTTTGACTGCCAGTTCCTGATGGCCACTTTTGTCAATGTGTACATCTCAAGCTTCATCAGGACCTCTTCACCGCAGAAGCTGCTGCAGCAGGTATATTTGTAGCTCCGTATTCCAGATACTAAGGCCAGGAACCGGCTCCCGGTTAGTTTGTTATTCATTGTTGTCAACAATGAATAACAAACTATCCTGGCTCTTCTTCGGCCAGACAAATTTTCCAGGAGCCGGTGCAACCCAGCCAAAGTAAGCGCTGCGTTAAATTTAAGACATGTGTATTGCATTTCTTCATGTTGTCCGCGAAATGTTTTAGCAGACCTTTATGTCGCAGGTTTTCAGCTTGAAGCCTGAGCAGCAGCTGCAGTTGTACAATTCTCTGAGAGACTCCCTAATGTCCAGAGGGATTCTGAAGATGTAAAAGTGGGAAGGACGAGTAAAAAAACAAGAGCAGTGTCTGTGATCAGAGGTAATGTGTAAACAAAAAAAGAAAAAAAGGAAGTTATTGGCACGAGAGAAAAAGAGAGAGAGAGAGAGAGAGAGTAAGGAGTACTTTTCCTCCTGTGCGAAGAACGTATATATATGTTTTAATTTTGTTTTTAGACACCCTGTACACTCAAATCGAGCCTCCATTTTTAGAGAAGTGGTAGTTGGGAGGAAATAATGTATGTTTAGATGCACTTCACAGCCCTTTCTTTTTTTTTATTTATTTTCTCTTCATTAGCTAGACGATGGAAAGGACGTGCATGTGCAATGTATTTGTGGACTCCCAAGACCCCCCCTTTTTTTTTCTTCCAAGATAAGCTGTATTTTTTTTTTCGTTCCTCAGAATCCTTTTTTTTCTGCTACCTCAAGTCTTCTGCCTCTCCTTTATTTTCTATACGCACAAGTTTTTTTTAACACATATTTTAAAGACAATTTCCAAAAAGTACACTTTATTTTTATGTATGTTTTTGGTATATTTGTGCCAAAAGGGACAGGGACTTTTTAAGTTTTTAATCTTCTTTTGGCTTTGACTATGGTGCTATAATGAAGTCATATTTAAAAGATGCAAAAAAAAATGATGATTATGACAGTGTATAATCAATGATTTTTTTCCCTTGACCTGATAACGCCATTTTTAGTAATTGCTCAGCTTTCCAAAGTGAATGTCAAAATTTTTGCACATCGCTTAATGTTGTGTGTGCTGAAGTCCGGTAGTCTTTTTGAAGGAAGCACTTTTCCTTCAGCAGGGTCAATGGTCCAAAGACAGTCAATTAACAATTGTTATCCCCAACTGTTAACAGTTTAGCGACAGTAGAGGTCGAAGAGACAAATTGTAGAAACCGTACACAGCTTAGTGTGTATAGTTTATGTTCTGAAAATTTCATCTTATGAAGGACTAAGAAAGAGTTTGGCTAATCATATGAAATGGTTGTTATGCTACATTACATTTTTTCCTGTGGCAGACTTCATGTGTTGATGGTTATTGTTGTAAACGAGATGCATTTACAATCAGTGTGAGTTTTTAATTCCTTGCTTGTTTATTGTCGCAAATGACAAAATTTGCCATTCCAAGTAATTAGCATCAGAAAGGTACTCACAACAGAGATATGGACGGATTTCATGTTTGGTTCTAGGAAGCGATCAGTAGATTCTCATGTCGCTTTTGCAGTGTTTGCATGGAAATTTTCTGAACCATTATCTACTTGTAACTTCAATGATAATTTTTGTAGTTACGATTCTGTGTAACTAGAAAGATTTTATTTGGTGATGCTGATGAACTAATCAAAGTAGGACCATCCTGTCATTTAATACATGTATGCTTTCCAGTGCAAAATACAAGTATATTTACATTACTAGCAATGATACATCTTCCTAGTAAGCGAAATCCTTCATAGCTCATGTCAATATACCTTGAATATGATGCCAATTTACCTCCAGATTAGAATTGATTTTGATGGTTGTGATCTCACTGGATTTAGTAAAAATTTGTGCACATTTTTTTTTTTTTTTCAAATCCAGGGTTGTGAACCAAACCCTTGCTCCGTGAACCCGATAACATTGGAGCCGCTCCGGAGCAGTAGAGCCGGGTATGGAGCGAGCTTCGGAGCTTGGTTTGGGTTCGAGCAGGTTCAGGAGCAGAGTGCCAAGGTCGGAGTGGGTCCAGAGTTTGATTGGGAGCTTGCCAGCTTGCTCCGGAGTTTGGTTCAGGACAACGGCTCCGGAGCTGAACCCTGTTCCGGAGCGGGTTCAGAGCGGTTCACAGCTTGGTTAGGTCATACATACCAACTCAACGGGTGGAAAGGCAGAAAAACCTGTGGATTTACTCCAACGTATGCGTCATGTTTTCATGCTGGCAGAATGACATTTCCAAGCACCCGCGATACATGGTGTACCACAAATGTCATATTTTTATGCCATATGCATTTTTTGTATGTTACAATATGATATTGTAACATTCAAAAAATGCGTATGACATGAAAATGTCACATAGAGCAAATGCGTATGACCGTTAGCTCTTGGTATGACATGTAAATGTGACATACAAAAAATGTGTATGACATGTTGTAACGTACAAAAATGCATATGGCATAAAAATTGGCATGCAACAAATGCGTATGACATGAAAATGTGACATTTGCGGTACACCCTGTATCGCGGGTGCTTGGAAATGTCATTCTGCCAGCATGAAAACATGACGCATACGTTGGAGTAAATCCACAGGTTTTTCTGCCTTTCCACCCGTTGAGTTGGTATGTATGACCAAACCAAGCTGTGAACCGCTCCGAACCTGCTCCGGAACCGGGTTCAGCTCCGGAGCCGTTGGCCTGAACCAAACTCCGGAGCAAGCTGGCAAGCTCCCAACCAAACTCCGGACCCTCTCCGACCTTGGCTCCACTCTGCTCCTGAACCCGCTTGAACGCGAACCAAGCTCCGAGGCTCGCTCCGGAGCGGCTCCGATGATATCGGGTTCACGGAGCAAGGGTTTGGTTCAGTTCACAACCCTGGTCAAACATGTTGAGAAAGAATAATAATTAGGTTGCATATGTATGCACTGCGCCTTGTTTTTATGCACACAAGCAAAAGTTTGCTCTCAATAAAATAGTTGACAATGTTTACATCTGTTGTTATAATATGGCGAAAGTATTTAACTCGTTGAGACTACATGTTGAGCAATTAAGCAGAGTTATTTGCAGAAAGACAGATTTTTGCTTCATATTTTACATGACATGTGTAAAAAATAAAATAAATGGCAAAGAACAATCTTAGATAGAAGATGTCAGTGAAATGTTGAATGTCAGAGTTGTGAAATATCTGTTCAGTATTTTTTTGATGTTTAATTTGACTTGTTTGTTGCATGTAGAATTTTGTCCCACAAAAATTTTGTTGTGTGTGAAATTTTTGTTTGCACAAAATACAAGCACTACGGTACATGTACTGTACGCATGGTTATTTTTGTTTTCGCAAATTTATTCAGTGGTGGTGAATACTTTATGTTTATGTACAGTGCCAGTCCAGGTTCCAGAAGCAGAGAGTAATATGTGAATAAAAAAAAGTTATATTGATATGTATGTGTATGAAATAAAGAAAACTTTAGCGCATTTCATTGCGAACATCTTCCGTGGCCCATACTTCACCATACTCAACATTGCCTAATTGATGCAGAGCATTGCTTAACCTTGACCACTGCTGTCATGATGATGATGATTATACGATCTTTCAGGTTTCAGCTGCGACTAATAGGTTTGTGTTTTGATTCGAGTTATAAAAATATTTCTTCCCAAAATGCAAGCTTGTTATTTACTGTGCAGCATGGGTCTCTTGAACGTCGAAGGGTTTTGCTGGGGGCCGGTAATTTAGTAATTCTGCACTACATTGCATTTTGTGCACGATTTGGGAAAAAAATGGGGGACTGTCACAGTTGGATGTGACAATGGGGCCATTGCCTTCCCATCAGACCGAGTTATCTGACCTGGCTTGAACAGCCCCTTTTTGTTTTGAACTCTCTCCCTTTTTGAGCTTCACGATGTGCAGGTGTCCGAGGAGCTGCTGATACTGATATTTAAAGTGTGATGTTCAGGGAATTTGTGCAACCGATCCTCCCCCGTTATTGCATCATGAAAGTTCTTTATTTCTGGAGTCCATTGTTGCAAGGTGAGTTATGTATGGATTGATTCGTTGATTATGACAAGGTATTATTTAGTTGATGTTTTGGATGCAACGGGTAAAGGAAGGGGGATTACGAGCATATGCCATGGTGTGTTGAAAAAGCAGATGCAAGGTCAAGGATGTGTGTGTTATGTTTTGTTGGGCATTAAATGGGGCAAATTACCGCTATATGATCATTAAGTCCACTGCGCTTGATTTATCACGAACCTATGACCTATCTTAGGTTCTGTTTGGGCCTTCTCCTCTCCTTGTCCTGTGACAGGGACCATGTTTCGCTTGACACTTTATTTAAATCGTCGGTGATCGTGCAAAACCTCGTATTCCATTGGTTTTTGCAGGAGATACGAGGTTTTGCATGAGCACCGACGAAATGCTGTGTTTTTGTACTACATTTATCTGACAACAGCAAAGTTCGTGTTATAGGTATCAGTCAATTACATAGGTTTTTCTGCATGCAATGGTTTTGAAATCTCGCATTTACTTCATATGCAATATTTTAATGGGGAGCAAAAACCTTCAAAACAGTATATTCCCCCTCCGACGGTACCATTTTTGGCACTAACATTGTGTTAGTTTGGATGCATTACATGGTGTTGGGTATAGCAGAATGGCCAGAAACTATTCCACTGAAATGAGAATGTGGAAAAAAAATGAAACAAGACACATTATTATTCACAAAATGGTACTATATTCACACGAAACAATTACAGGTATGCATGGTTTCCTACATTAGTACTTTTTTTTTTGGGTTGCTCTAAAATCCTTTTCACTTTTTTTTTCTTCTTCTTCTTTTTACTACCATAGATGACTACAGTCTATAAGCTACAAATGAACAAAGTTCACATAATATTTTGTTTGTCAAAAGGAGCGAAGGGGCAGCTCTTTCCGAGCTCAGTATTTGGTCACAAAACTCATATAAAAAAGGACATTCCTGAAACATTTTGTAAAAAATCTTGGGAGGGTGTAGTTGCTTTGTACAAGTTGCCAAATGCTGGGAATTATGATCATATACCATTTATTTTCGCTTCTCTCTCTTTAAAAAAAAAAATCATGGCATCAACTACCACACGTTGACATGACAAAAAAAAAATGGATCCATGCAGTCTCAAAAAATATATTTACACGCTATATAAATAACCTTCCTTACTCCCTGGACATTGAATATTGTGATAAATTCTTGAACACACTTTCACTGTCATTACAAACGTCTCTTTTTTTAAAAAATGACTAATAAAATCGGCTGTTTTGTTGGGTGGGTGAGGGGGGTATGGCTTCTATCTTCAGTATTATTTGGAGGGGTTGAATTTGGGAAGGACTGATCAGTATTTTTCCTACAGAATCCCATCTTCCAGCAAGGCAACATACACTCGTACAATGCAGGACACACACTGAATCTGGTCCTCAAAAAACAAGCAATTATATGATATTGTCTAAGAAGGAAAAAAAAGGGGGTTCAAAAATTAATTGGAGGGAAAGGGAACAAACATTGCCAACGACGGAAGTGATGCGATTTCGGACCATCACAACTCACAAGCTAGTCACATTGCTGAACAACTTATAGTTGTGGCGATCAGAAAAGCAAGGCTTCAGAAGTCAGCTTTAGGGTTTGATTGGGGGGTCGTTTACAAATGCATAGTGGCATCACTCAGTCAAACAGAAGCACAGGTGAGAAAACACACACACACACATACTCGGTTTCTTCTTTTCTTTTCTTTTTGTATCAAAGGCATCCATGTATATAACAGGTTTTGACATGTATTATAACCTCTTTCCACGAAAAACATTATCACAAGAAATGTCTCCTTGGCACACAAAAACTCAGCCTTTCCATAAATGCCACTACCCATTTTTTCTCTCTCTCTTTCTCTTGGATTCCCCAATATGTAACAGATTTGATGAGAGCAAAATGCAAGCGCACTTGTTGCATTCCCAGTGCTGCACGGTTCAAGACAATGCAATCTCCGATGTCCAAAGTGCAACCATTTTTGTCCAACTCACAAGCGTGAAAATGGAAGAACTTTGGGTGACCATGCGACCAAGAGGTTGCATTGAAAGTAATCATTGCATTGGAACAACCTATGTGCACTTGCATTTTAACTCTCGCAACTGGTGGGTGTAGGGAAGGGGTTCTGGGATGGGAAACTGACCACATATTTAAAAAATTAAAAAAGGCCATGGTCTGATTATTATTATGTCATTTTTTTTAAATCCTTGATAAAAATTGTACTTTGGTGTGAGCATATCAATGATAGTGTATAGGATCAAAGAGTCCCTCAATCGGCAAAAAGTGTCGACTTGTCACCAGAAAATAACACTTGAGGGTGGGAAAAATCTCAGATTTTCCTTCCCTCTTACACTTGCGTAGTTATAATAACATTATTAGACAATGGTCTTCAGAAAAAGGGACAAGAAGGCAGTTTGCAAATTGACTCGTCTCCCATAGTATGAAAAAGTGGATATAAACTCCGTGTCAGGAATCTCTCTAGACATCACGCCCGACAATCATTTATTATTATTATTATTATTATTATTTTTTTGTATATAAAGAATTGGAAATACTCGCTTCGTCTTATATACTACATGCCTTACCGTACTTGTCATATAAGATGGACACACACTCTTAGGCTTAATTCTTTTTCACCCATTATCTTCGCATTGCACACGTGATGCTTCAAAATTCACTCCCCATTTCCGCTACATAAACAAACATTGATTTTCCAGTCCACATTCCAGATCCCGTTTGGGTCTGAGAGTGAATATAAAGCAGCTTACAAAGTGTGCAAAGCGTAAAGAAATTAATTAAAAAAAAAAGTGGAACAGAAAAAAAAGAAAAGAGCCTGTACCTATTTACAAGTTTCTCACATAAATATACTGATCAGACTTTTCCGTTTCCCTCGCGTCTGATTAAAATCCCCCAATATTTTTTTTTTCCATGCTTCTTGTAGACCTTGTGGCGTTGTCACTACTCAAATGAACGTCAGAAGTGAAGGGGAAGTCAAATGGGAATAATGAGGAAAAAAATTAAATCAAATAAGGTGGTACATAGGCAGTGAAAGGGCCATTCAAAAAATTGGTTGTCATTAATTGTTATTATTTTTTTGATCTTTGAGTTGGAGATAATAATAAAAACGCACAACCATTGCAGTCTCTTCGCTTGTTTTGTCTTCATGTGTCGCTCAATTTCAAGAATGGCCCCTCTCGGGTAGCTACTTCATGGCAATTAATAAATGCAGCATTTGCTTTAAGCCAATGTTCAAAACAAACAAAAAAATATTTGTGATGAGATCCATTTGAAAACAAAGCATTGATGTTCTCTCTCTCTCTCTCTCTCTGGCTTTTTGTTTTAAAAATTATGTTCCCCAGCCAGTTTAGACTAGGTTAAAGTAGGTTTGTAGAACACTGCTGGCTATAATATATTAAACTTTTTTTACAAATACAAAAAAAAAAAAAAACACAAAACATGACTACAAGGAATGAGCATGAGGGCAATAAATAGCCTGACTATCTGGTCAACCTGGCTTTATAATAAGAAATATAATTTCATGGAGGCATAGTTTTCTTTACGTTTAAAAAAAAAATTCAATAAATTTCCCCACCCAAAATAAAAATTGACAGTAATAAAATTGTTGCAGTCTTACAGAGGCCTGTCTTACAGGCTGATGTACAATAATTTTGCACTCTCAGTAGGTTCCACTTGTAAATAACTTCACAACTTTTTGTTAAAATTTGTAGATGTTTAAAGGGCAATAAAATGTGATGTGTAAGGGTTTGTTGCAAGCAGAACCTACTGTATTTTATTTTATTTTATCATTATTTTACTTTTACAAACCAGCCCAGTCTGATGAATATTTGGGAAAAAAACCCCGCCATAAGTTTAGTTTCACATTTATTTGTCTTGAAATGGGTTGTGTAGTCATTTTAACAAGACGGGGCTGCGTGATTATTTGCAATGAAAAGGCACAATCTTTCCTATTGAAAAATCGCTGAGTCATTTCATATCGAAAGTGGACATTTGTATCCCACAGATTTCCTTCTTTTTTTTTAAATTATTATTTTAAATAGTAAAAAACTTGGAGTTGCCCTACAATTCATGGCCCACATATTCACTTATGAAAAGCATGCACTCCTTTATCGTTCATCCATGAGATTTGGGGGGAAACTTCTACAACTATACCTGCGACACGAATTATTATTCTTTTCCTTGAAAAATGTGATACCAAGTAGACACACATGTACAAACAAAAAAAATTACATATGGGTACTACTTTAAAAATCCATGCAGCGATTAAAATGAGGTGCAAAAAAGTTTATGATGGGAAAATAATAAATAATAAAATGAAGTTATACTTTCAAATATTTTTTTTTTCTGTAGTCACTTATTTCCTATCAGTCTTGTGGCGCTGCGAGCTCACGTGCCCGACAGCTTCTTTTTTTCCTTTTTTCAAAAAGTGTCAAAATGTCACATATTTTTTTCATCCCTCCACAGTGCACACAAATAGAGGTCTATCTTGCTACAAATTGGTTAATTAAAAAATACTGAACTGTATTCATCTCATTGTCCACGGGAAATTATTTTGACTACTACACGTCCCTCTCTTCTTCTTCTTCTTCTTTTTATCAACATGCTATGGCAAAAAATGAAGGCACACCTTCAAAAAAGTGGTTCTGATCGAAACTTCAATTTTTTTTTCCTTAATCGTGATCATTATTACATCCTTCTTTCTTCCTTTTTGCATCAAGCCAACCACTCTCAAAAATAATTACTGTGGCCCAAAGTTAACATATTATAATTCAGAGAAAGAAAAAATAAACCTTCTGAAGCGTCATGTTCACCCAAATTGCAATTTTGCTTAAAATTTTGAAGATTCAAATGAATCCGAGTTTTGATTAGTTGTCACACTGCCAAACACAAGCGCAAGATCTAGAATACTGTTGAAAAATCACAGATATTATTTAACCCAAAAGCTGCAACTTGATCGGCCCACAATTAGGCCCGCTCCGTTCACTCACTATTCACAAAAAAAATTACTCACAAAATTATATATAAATTCAATTGCCTAAAGGTTAAATGAAGCTCATAAGTCAGTCTTTGCTTGTGGTCACATCTGAGGCCACCCAAGGTAAGAGTCAGTAATTAAAAAATTAGGTAAAAACATTTTGAGAGAAGTGATGGTTGATGCAAAAAAAATTTAAAGAAAAGAGTTTGTTTTTTTAAAATACTGTTCAGTTGGTGGAATGCTTGAAATCGACTTGCTCTTTATAAAATGACTTGGGTGGGATCATTTAAATATAGGGCGACTTTAAATCTAAAACTTTGTAGTTCAAAATACTTATTATTATCCTTACACCTGCTGCTTTTTTTCATATTTTTTTTTCATTCACTGGTACAAACAATATATAGTCAGGGATTGTAGCTTATAAAATTGGATCATTACAGCTGCCATTATTATTTTTTTCTCTTTCAAAAGTAGGGGCGTGACTTTAAAAATTGCTTGGAAAATTGGACAAGTAGTTTTTTTCTCCTTGCTGATAGTCGGAGATGTTAATTAATAATGCTGTGTGGATATTTGATTGAAAGGCTGCAAATTATAAGTGCAGTAAGTTAAGTTGTTGGAACATCAACAATGGAATGAGTTTTCAGTTTAAAAAAAAAAATTGAGTGGTAAATTCGCTTCTCACATTGGCTAAAAAATCTGTACACTCATTTTACTAATTTTTCTGTCACTAAAAAAAAAATGCAAATTTAATTCCCAGCCCTTCAACAGTATTGCATAATGAATTGTTCTTCCCCTTATAATATAATCGATATGAATCCGGTTCATCAACTCTCATCGGATGCAAAGGCCTGAGGTCTCCCCCAACACATTGCACCTCCCTCTAGGTTACTCGCCCCTGGATTCGCCCCCTGGTTGACCCTCAATAAGCTCACATCCAACAGATTAGGATCCGCAGGCCTCGGAGCCACCCTAAATCCGGCAGCCACACTCTCCCTTAGGGTCGCCCCAAGTCCTTCGCTCAATGGACTGACGGCTCTAGGGTCTGGCCCTGGGTTTGATCCCAAGTTAGCTCTGAAATTCTCCCTCAGAGTTGCTCCCAAGCCTTCAACCAGATTGGCCCCTAAGCCTTCCATGAAGTCCAGGCTACCTCCCGGGCTTGCTCCTAAATTCTCCCGTCCTAGAGGAACCCTCGAATCCAACCCTCCAAGGTTGGGACCTGGGCTTTCTCTGATGGCTGGCATGGGACTTTCTCTTAGAATCGATCCTGGTGGAGTTTGGCCATAGTTCGGGTTTGCCCCTAGACTCACCCCTGGACTGGCCCTTGGAATATATCCAGGTGGGCTTGGCACTATATTAGATCCTACGTTTGGCCTCGGTGCAGCTGCGTGCATGTTAACCACTGATTTGGTCATCAGATCAGCCCCGGGGTTTGCCCTTGGGCTTGCCCCTGGGCTGAGCATTAGACCAACTCTTGGGCTAGACCGCATCATTGCCCTTATTCCGCTACCAGAGCCAGTTCTTAGAGGAAGCCCCATGGAATTCGGTAACAAACCCGAGTCAACCGGACTTGCCCTTAGTAACACGTCTGGGCTGGCCCTCGGACTCAACCCTAGGGGATTAACCCCATCGAAATTTGGCCTTAGCATAGCTCCAGGATGGTTTGGTCTTAAGCTGACTGCTGGACTAGCTCTCGGACCAAACCCTCCCGTGTTGTACTCTAAACCCGGACCTAACCCTGGACCAGCCTGCATCATTTCTCTAAAAACACCAGGTCCTTGCATAACATTAGATCTCAGATCCAACGTGTGATGCATGTCCTGCACAGGGGCTGCCCCGAGGCTAACCCCTGGGCTCATGCGCACACTAGCTCCAGGACTAGACCTCATTGTTATTGTACCTGAACTGTTATGCCCTGGGCTGTCCCTAAGACATGCTGCTGGATTCGGACTAGCCCTGACACTTGCTGGAGCGTGTCCCGGCATTCCCCCTGAGTTAGCCCCTAATGCCGACTCCGAGTTAGCCTGCAAGCACACCCCAGGGTTTGGACTAGCCCTGAGAACTCCGGGGTTGTGCTCGGTGCTAACCCGCAGCATCGTCCCTGAATTGCCCTCCGAGGTTGCTCTTAAATTTGCATCTGGGTTGCACACCCCAGGACTGAGACCTCCAGCAACGTGCCCTGGACTTGCCCTTAGCATTGACCCTGAGTTGACCTCTGGGTTTGTGCTCATGCACATCCCTGGATTCGGACTAGCCCTAATGCCTCCACTACCAAGCCCTGGACTCTCTCTCGGTATTGCTCCTAAACCACCACCTAAGTCGGGGCCTGTCCCGTTTGCAGGTTCCCTTATTGCACCGCCTGCAAACGGTCGGTTCGTCCAATCTTGTGCATTAGGCATGTGAGGTAGAGGGGGTGGGGCCAAAGGTGGGGCCAAGGGTGGGGCTTCAACTAATAAACCTTCCTTGACTAACTGCTTTCGTCTTCTGGGGGACAGCTCCAACTTCCCCTCAGCACAGAGTCGGAGATCCTCCAGCTTCTTAGCCTCCAGTTTCCGTTCCCATTCGAACCATCCATGTTGGCGATAATTCATGCTCTTGTGCTGGTAGAAGACAAGGCTTATCCTCTTGGGCTTGTTGCGATCAGGTAGTCGTAGCGCAGTTGTCGCGTGAAGTTCGTGTTTAGCACACTCAAACAGCACGGAGCCGTGTCCCAAAGCAATGGCAACCCCCCCGATCTGAGGGTCCGAAAAGCTCTCTTCGGACTCGGAATACACCTCAACTATTGATGGCTTCTCCTCTGGTGGTGGTCGTTCTGGTTCTTTTCCCCACAAGGGTACTGGCGGATGGTTTGGAACGTATGGATTGTTCGCGATGGGATAAGCGTGAGGTGGCATGTGATTGGACATGAGGTGATTCGCGGTCTGGTGGTTCATGTGCTGCTGCGGCCCCTGGTGTTGCATGTGGGGCTGTCCAGGATGCATGCCAAAATTAGGATGATTTGGGCTCGGATGTGATTGAAGGTGGTGATTCGGACTGGGTTGGTTTGACATGTGAGGTTGGCTGAGATGACTTAGAGCGTGAGGCTGGCCGTGTGGTTGACTGGGATGAATTTGAACATGGTTTTGAACTTGATGTTGGTTTGGATGAACATGAAGTTGACCAGGATGGTTTTGAACACGGTAAGGATGAGGCTGACCAGGTTGATTAGGGACATACGGTGAATGCGGTGGGCTGAACATGTCCTTCCCAAACCATTCCTCTTCACCTCTCTCTGTCCATTGCGATTGGTTGTAATATTGCGGAGGCATGGGCCGCACAGGTGGACTTTCTTGATTGTTCCAGTTTGGTGAACCTTCCCATGACGGAGGAGGGGTCATCCACGGATTTGGAGAGCCCCATGATCCGGAATGAGGCGTGAGGCGCGGACTTGTTGTTGAGTCCGGAACAGCACAAGGTGACGACACAGGCACTGGATTCTCTAAATGAGACCGGAATGCATTCTGAAACGACGGCAGGCTCGGAATGGAATCTGGTTTTGCTCTGTAGAATGGCATGGTGGCCAGATGCGGTGGGGGTGACTGGTAGCGGAACCTTTGGCTGCCCTCACAAACGGTTGATGACACCTGACTGCTCTGCAGCTGTGGAGAGTCCATGTCCCCGGTACCGTCCAAACAGAGTTCCCGCTTGATCTTCTCAGCAGGGCCTGTCATCTCATTTGGGTGCCATCTTGGTGGGTAGTCTTCCATGGGAGCATTATTCCATTCCTTCCGTGGTGAAGGCGTCTCCAGTTCATCAGTGTCCCGCCGCTTCTTCCCTTTCCCCCTCAAGCGGCAGGGCAGGAGTGGTGTCTGTCGAATCCGCAGCTGGCAGGGGTACCTGCGAGTAGACAACTGAAGTTGCAGACTCGGTTAGCATTGCCTTGTGTCCCCCTTTTGATTGCAGGGAAAGGTCTCAAACTAAAAGAGCGGAACAGACTTGCAAATTCCAAAACTGAAGAGTATAAATAACTAGGCATTGCAGTTGTAGAAAAACTTTCCAATCCAGATTGGTGTCCTGATGTACCTGGTGAAACACACTCGACTTCAACACCTTTAAATTTTCACTATGCAAAAGTAGAGACTGGAACAACCGTCAAGTGTAAGAATTAAGATATTGACCAAAGAAAATTGGGAGAATAAATCTATTACGGCAGCTGTGTACGGAATGGCTTTTTTCCTCAAAAATCATTGCAGCTGGCTAATAATAATTGATAATAATAATTTCATATTTGCATACGTTTCATCTTACTTTGTTAGTGGTCAGTATTACATGCATGTGTCTATTTAAAGGCCCCTTTAAATAAATTACTGGTGCACTGCCACACTCAATGCCAATATTTTTCTGTGTGAAGGAGCTCCAAATATTTTTTAGGGCAAATGGTTTTTTAAAAATCTGCAAAGTGTAATTTTTAAAAAAAGAAGAAATGCACTTCAGGTTATTCCAAAACCAATATCAGTGTCGCATGTTATTTTCCCATAACAAGTAGTAGATGTAGAAGAATATTACGACTACTACAGTTACTATTGATATTCAAATCTTCAGGCATGTATACAGCTAATTCATGCATTCATTTAATGCATAGCACAGGAAAATAATTATGATGATATGGTAGCAAATAACAAGCATGCAAATAGTTCAACTACACGTACTTCAGCACTAGAAGAAATTTCTCTCAATAATTTAAATGACCAGTTCTAGCACTCCACCTAATGAGCACTAAATTTAAATGCAATAAAAGGTTGTTCTGCCGCAAATATTTCAATATACTAGGACCTACTTCTCGAGTGCCTCCAGAGACCCGTTCTTAATCTTCTCGAGCTGCCCTTCTCTGCTTCCGTTTTCATCCGTCTCGTCCATGATGTACAGCGGTAGAACATGAAGCTGTTCGTCATCTGGTTTGCCGAGGCTGCGGTGTTTCGTCAGTGTCACCACCTTGACACAGAGACAGTGCGATTATAATTACCACGTAATAAAGTAACTCTTGAAAAGTAATTTTTGCAAGGTTTCCTAACAAATTTCCACAAGCTTTTTCTAGTTCTCGGCGATTCGAGTTGCAATGAGAGCAAAGGATATACTCACAACTGTGCACCCGTTGTTCATATTGTGGAGGTCTTTGTGTGCATGGGCGCAAAAGTCCATACAGGCAGTGACACCTGTGAAGGGCCTTCCTTCCCTGTTTCCGAGTCTGCACTCCACAGCCTCTGCTTCAAATTGTACTTGGTTGTTGTACGAGTCTGGGGCAAGGCTCCTATAAATCGGTGACACATCCGTTGCCAAGGCCTGCAGCTTCTCCTCAACTTCCTTCTCTTCAGATTCGTCAGACAGGCGAAACTTCCTGACTGCCTTGCTGCGTGCATACTTGCACCCATTGAAGTACATGCTCCAAGAGCAGCCGAAAGAGAACGAAGCACCGCCTGCAATAAAAGTATCGAGGGGTAACACAAGCACAAATGCTAGAAATTGAGAAGATCACCATTCAGATCCAATCTAACCTGTATCAGAGTCCATTCCCTGGCAAGCACAAGTCCTCTGCTCGTTGGTCCCACACCTTCGAGATGTGGGCAGCCCAAACTTTGTGAGCTTGTACACCAGGGTCTGGTAAAGGTCATCAGCAAACGGGGCATGCACTCCTTCCCAATGGACGGTCACCACTATGAGCCAAGATGACTGGCAATGGTGACCAGTACGATGTTTCACTACACACAAGATCTTCTCCTCTGGATCATTTCGTCGAATGATCTGGTTGAAACAGAAGAAATGCGCATTAGAAAATTTTGAGACAATTGATTACCCCAAAAATTGCATCTGAATGTGCTAGAAAACACTTGGTAAATGTAGGTGTAAAATATAACTGATACTGCCTATTAAAATATCGTTACAGTTTCAAAACAAAACATGATATTATCACTACGGAGTTGCTACAGCAAGTGGTGATATGAGACGGAGTTTAATCCATTACGAGAGATCCCGTTCATGATTTTAAACGAGGACCTTGAACTCGGCAGTGGGTGAAGAATCTTGTTCCTGGATTGCGAAACATTGCGCAAACACATGCTGCGGCGATGCACGTAATGTTGAAGCGCTGCCAAACAGTCTAGCCACACACAATCGAGGCCGACTTACCCATTTAGCCATGGGGCAGCCCTGGCTGGTCTTCCCTTCCTTCCCGGTGTATATTATTTTCTCAAGTCGTATGGATTTCCCGGAAAGGCCCGACCTCTTCTCCATCATTTCCCTCAAGGCCGGCAGGGATGGGGCAGCCCCCAGGTGTGTGTAGTATGGACCAGGCTCAGGTGGACCTGCGTAAACAAGAAAAAAAATATCAAGGTGGGGAAAACGTACACACTAGTGGAATTTCATTAATCCGCCGCTCACAATAGCTGAGCGACAGCCAAGATGAGATAGGAGTAGGGAAAGGGGGAAGCCCCTTTTGAAACTCGGTTTTGAGGTCAAGGTTGAAGCTTGCAATCCTTGGGAGGCTTTCGCGGCCATTCAACTTCCAAGGAGCACTCACTCGACCTTGCCCTTGGCGGATTCGCACTGCGATTCCAGAGCAATCTCGTTGTGAGGCGTAACAGCTGACTCGTACAAGGCGAGGCGTGCAACGTCAACAAAAGTGTTGGCGTAGTAATTTTCACGTAACTAGCGGTACTTTTTAACTTGAATGAGATGTGAATCATGGCCTTTGCGGCTTTACTAATAGCATGACGTTGGCTGTACTACAGTGCTTAAAATGTCTGTACAAGCTTATTACTATTTTTATTGTGAAGCTGCGTTTACATGTGAGCGATTTGATCGGCAATGTTGCCGTGATGTCATCGTCGAGTGAAAGTATCGATCGTGATAAAACAACGCATTTTCGCCCCAAACAATTGGTCTCATCGTTCAACAATGACATTGCTGATCAAATCGCTCACATGTAAACGAGGCTTAATTCCTCTATTTTTAAAATTACAAAAAATGAAGTTGTAATTTCTGAAACTCACATTGGTCTGGAGCGAAGCAGTTGCACTCTGGCACCTCAGCCTTCATGTTGTTCTTCAGCCGTTCAATCCTCTCCTTCTGAGGCAAGTCCTCCAGTGGTGTCTGGTTGTTGATGACTGGAGCAGGAGCGGTCCATTGGCAGGCTTTTGGACTTAGCAGTGATTCTTCGGATGGCGCCTCCTTCTTAACTTCAACTTCACCGAATGAGGCAGACAATTTGGGTTCAATTGGTGGAGGAGGAGGTGACGGATTGTTGGCCACGGTGTGCTTCAGCTCTGCAGGTGCCGCCTTGGGCGACCCTGCAGAGCTAGTCGCTAAAAAATTCATGTTTCCACTGCCACTGCCACCGCCGTCGTAAGTTTTCACTTCTTTTGTCCCACCCTCAGACCATACCGGATGACCATTACTCATCATGGCCTGAGGGTGGCCTCGGACTAAAAAATTACCGTCCCGTGGCTGAAACTCTTCCTTGGGGGGTGCCTTTGGAGGCGATTCATTCTTTGGAGGCGACGCACCGTTCATTTCGTGAGATGGAAAAGGCATCTGCTGCATCATTTGCTTGTTAAGGATCATAGTCTTGAGCTTGGTGTTGAGCTGCTCATGGGCAAACTCCTTGTTGGAGCCACCGTTGAAGGTAGGTTCTGCAGATGAATCTTCCCAGTTCCAAGAGAAGCTTTCCCCGACAGACTTGTTACTCCCTGGGTACCCGCTAGAGTTGTGTGAACTCTGTGGCTGGGGAGGGTGAAGCGGGTACCCAGGCACCCCGTTTGGGTGACCGGTCAGGTCAACAAAGCTCTTGGTGGTGGTCTCGCCTTCAAATGAGGGCGGGGTCGGTCCTGAGGAAGTACTCACTGGGACGGGAGCCATCATTGTGTTACCATTCACGTACCTGCCGATAAAGGTTGCAATCAGTTTTACATGCGATTGTGACCAACTATCAACTTACGCAACACTAGGCGAGGTGTCCATGTAGTGCGTTGAAGGCGGCCTGCTTCCTGGCTGTCCATTCAAACTCCGCACTGGCCCGTTAATAGATGTTGGTATCCCATTGGGCGATTGCTGCTGCGGTTGTTGTTGTTGCTGCTGTTGTTGCTGCGGCTGCTGAGGGGCATTGGGAGTGTACCTCCCAGGTTGCGGAGTCGCTGCTTGCTGTCTCCTGGCAGGCCCGTTTTGAAACCCGCCGTTGTTGAAGCCACCATTTTCACCTGGCCGCTCGTACTGCATCTCATGCATGTATGGCTGCGGGCTGGGTTGGTGGTAGTTGAACCCTGCTGGACTTGGGCTGTGGCTCGGACTGGGACTCAGGTATCCCAACTGAGGTGGACCCTGCGGTGGGGGTAGTGGTGGGGGTGGTTCAGGATAGCCTCTGAAGCCATCCTGGTTCTGTTGCTGAGGGTTAGCTAACAACAGAGGATTTGGGAATTGCTGGTGGGGTGACCATGGTGCGGGATGGGGCGGAGGTGGTCCGCCGCCATCCCCAGTTTGGTGCCACACGGCGTTGGGAAATCTTTCCCTGATGGCTGGATAGCCCACTTCTGATGGATGCGGCGGTGGTGGGGCAGGGGCAGGAGGAGGAGGAGCCGAGTTGGACGATGATGGTGGCGGCGCACCCATCTGCGGAGCGCCAAAAAATGGCATTACAGGAGCCTGTGTGGAAAGGGGTTAGTTTGTTAGTGGTTAGTGTACTTGAAGCATATTGTCATGCAATACGCGACAATGCCAAATAACACTTGCAAAGGCCATGTGTGAACGCAGATTACAGTCGCACACGTACATAATATTTGTCATGAACGTAAAAATTGCTAGAAAAGTTTGTCTGTTACCATGGTAATGCCCAAACTGCAAACTTGCCGACAAATGTAACCAAAATTATCGGGATGTTTGCAGCTGCACGTACTATATTTATATGCAATGGCTACGCTAATTATGCTTATTACATATGCAATAGCTATTAATATAAACAAATATGGTTAAGCAAATTGGTGGCACTCATTGGCGATGCAAATAATATAGAACACCTAAATAATAACATGCATTAAACCCGTGTAATTGATGGGCTCGTTGAGAGCGTGATGTGTAATGAAATTATTTCTGCAAAATGATTTTGCAATATTGGGGCTACAAATATGCGGTTACTATGCTCATGCACAACCGTCAGCAACATTACATTCCAATAAAGATCTAATTTCAATGGCGCAATTTAAATGTATTTTGTTCACATGTACAGCTATTCATATTGAATTATAAGCCTTATAAATGCGCATGACATTGAATGATGTTACACAAGCCATCGCAGAGTTGTGTAAGTCAAAGTGCATGGGTCCGTACGCACTCGGTTATCACGGTCTACACTTAGCTCCTGCTCATTGCACGAGTCAGGGACGGTAATGAACTCTGTTAATCAGCACCGCATATCGCTGCGTCAATGACCAGATATTCCTACACTGTAGCGCAACGCTTACATAACTACTTCTACAAATAGCACATGGCATGCATTAGGTTTTGTTGTGACGCGGAGGTACACGCGGTACTATTAAACTCGACGATGCATATTTTCATTACTTTTTGCTGAAATAAAGTAGCCCCTGATTTTATTTTTAAAAATATTTTTAAACACACTGTATGAAAGCGCCCAAAAGCATTTCATTAAACCAAAATAGTGCTCATCAGTTTTAAGCATGCAAATGTTGTGATTTGTTAATTTTGCAGTGCCAAGCGTTGCAACACTCTTGATAATCATGGATTATCGTATGTAACGGTTTGTTAAACTAATAACCGCTGTAATTTGCATCTGTAAGCCTCCTAGTTCAATTACTTGTACATGCCTGCAAAAAAAATTGATTAACGTTACTATTCATTAAAATTTGCCAACTACAGGCCCCCTTGGAGTAATAAAATGTGCATAGAGCACAAGAGGGCTAAACTGTAAGGCAACCATGGAGGCCCCTGGAACTCAAAAAGGAAACTTCGCATGGTTCTTGTAGCTCCACAGTTGGTTGGTTTGGTTTGGGAAGCTTCCCTTTCCAGCTGTGGAAAAGTGAATGGTGATGGTGACCTTGGCGCAATGCAGTTGGTGAACAAAAGGGTCTGGGGGGGCCTCCCGAATCCCAAAGAGGACCATAAGGACCGGAAAACCCTCCTCAAAACTCTGCTCTCTTACATGCCCCTTCCTTACTACAGTATGTTAGCCACGCTCCTGGCATAATATTGCCTCTAACAATTACAACGTACTTTAATTACATGAACCCATATATGCCTATCATCCTACACAGCGTCCTGTACTGTACAGTCATGTTAGTTCATTTGCTAATTTAAAAATATTTAAAAAATGTATCAAAAAAAATCAAGTCATTACTAGGCCAAAATTTGGCAACACTGCCCGACACTTGGACGTAGTACGATATGCCACAATCAGATGGCGCGCATCCTTCCTCTCTGCACACTACTCCGCCAAGTGGTGACTACGGTAACTACATGCACCTAGGTGATGAGTAAACACGTGTAAGGACAAAGTCACACCTAGCCAATCATATAGGCGTGACTTTGTCCACACGCAGTGACTCATCACCTAGGTGCATGTAGTTGCCATAGTATCCTTCTAATCAGCTTATTATCTCCGTCGGATGTTTGTCCAATCTGATACTCTGATAGTACCACCATCACCCGCACGACTTGCGAGTGGCAGGAATGTGCAGTGGAAGGGTGCGCCATCTATGCGTGAAGAATAGTACTACTTGGGAAATCGGCCTCCAGCGCGGTACTATCAGGTCGGACAAACCATAGATATCGGAATACTATTACAAGTATAGTATTTCGATATCTATGGGACAAACATCCGGAGGTAAATAGTGGAAGTGTTGTATGGCCTGTATTTGAAACCAAATTTCGCCAGCACTGGATACCTCTTGTAGTTTTACGCCAGTTATTCTGTGCATAAGTTTCCGCACAAAATGCAACACCTGAATCCAGATGCCGGATTCGTGCGAGTCGAGCCATGAAGTCATATAACTCTTCCAACATTTTAGACACGCTCTCTCAAGTTTACAATCGCCCTCCCCTACTCTTCAAACTCCTTTTCCTTCCCAACGGCACGCGTCCTGCTCGGTTCATTACCCCAAGTCGGTTACACCATCTGGTTTTTATCCTCAAGTGCGGCACGGTGCGCGACATAAGGTACGCTGACCGTGATCCTACTGCCCGATTTTCCAAGGAAACTTCCGCTGAGTGGACGCTTCTTTTTCTGGTACACACACCCCCCCCNAGTTGCACCCCCCCCCCCCCCCCCCCCTTCTCTACAAGTAACGTCTACTTCCTTCAGTCCGGAAAGAAAACTTCCGCCAGTGTGCCCCAACACTTGGCCTCAACAACAAAAACCCGAAGAAGCCGTTGCAAGTAATGAACACGTGAGGAGTATGGGAGCTCTGAAGACATTAACGGTATTTGCCCTGTGCTCTTCGGTTGTCACCTGTTGCTATCTGCTACCTCATTTCCGGTCAAAAACTCTTCCCCAATATACCAACCGGCACCGGTTTTTTTTTACCCCCCNGGGGGGGGGGGGGCAAACGATCAAGGTCCACTTTTTAGTGTCAAAAATGAGTTACATATCTCAGAAGATAGTTTCACTATAGTTTATAATATGATGTTTGGGTCGTGGTTGTGGCGAGTAATGATCATAGGTCACTATGGAAGGCTCTGAAAGTGGGGGATTTACAATGGAACCTTATGGGCCTTTGAAATTTGAAATTAGAATATCTCGATTTCACCTGAGGTGTACCTTGATCGTTCTTCCCCCGAGGTTTTCAATATTATTGACAGTCAGTAAAATTTGAGTTGTCACAACTGGAAACCAACAATTTCACCCAATTATACCTATGTATCCTGACTTTAGAGTCACCCTGTAATGTGTCAATATTCGCAATGAGGTACTAACCTTTGTATGAGATTTGGTAAATTTTGTACTGTACACAAATAGCTCAACCATACATGTAAAAACACATTCTACAAGTATCACTTTTCACCACCAAAATGTCATTCCTTAATGAATTATCGGGGGGGGGNGGGGGAAGTAAACAGTCAATTTCAAATTGCCGCGGCGACAAAAGGGGCGTGGCCTAAGGGCGCATTCCGACTCCTGACATTTCCTTCCTGGGGGGAGAAAATTCCCGGGAAAATATTACTCAGATTGGGGAATTTGTGAACCTACACATTGTAGTTACATATCGTCACCAATTGAATAATTTGAGCCAAATTTTCCCTGGAATTTTCGCCCTCCAGGAAGGGGTTGGCAGGAGTCGGAATGCACCTAGGCCACGCCCCTTTTATATAAAATTGGTTTGAGTCTGTGCCTCTGTCCGCGGGTAGTAGTGTGGTCATCTATGTGAGAGATGTGGAACTACGTTGACAGTCGGGGCCGGTTTTATAATTTTGGCAAGGATATCGCAGGTTTTCCTTCAGATCTGGCTACATGAATGCAAACAGTGCTGTGGTCTTATAAATTGTTCTTAGAAATTCTCAATACGCCTAAATCCGAGAGGAAGTTCCAACCTTTCCCACCACCCTGTGTATGTAAAGACAGCATATGGTCTCATGCGACCCCAGTGGTAGATGGTACAGAAGAAAGAAAGAAAAAAACGTGCGAAAAAGTTGCAAAATGACAACAAATGCATGACCGGAAATGTTTTTTTTGGCCAGAGCACAATAAGCGCAAGTTAGTAGGCGCTGTGAATGAAGAGCTGTAAGATGACAAGAGATAAGCGAACATCCTACATCCGGTCGTCCCCCCAAGTTCAGGAAATGCCTCCCAAACACCCACCCACTTATAAAGAGTTGCACCACCCGACATACCATATAGCTTCATATGCGACATGTTAAAAATGTATGCGTCAAGTTTTCTGCTGCTTCACATACTGAGTTGTTGAAGCACCAATGAAGAGTACCAACGGATTGTTGACAAATTCTTGCCAAAAAAAATAGGGCCATTCACATAAAGCAGAGTAAAAGTCCTATGCACTATTTGAATGTCATCAACTACGGTAATATAAATTGGCACATCTACCTTCAGTAGAGTATAACTATTTTAATTTTTTTAACAAATTTACTGAACATGTTCAGTAGTTTGTTGCAAATGTGACACGAACTTGCTTGGATGACGTTTGGCATCGTGGCACACCATAGGTTGTTATATGGCGTTCGCTTGGCACCTGGCCCACGCTATTTTGGACGGCGTCGCCTGCCCCTCCCCCCCCCCNCCCCCCCCCCTCCCAACAGCCCCACTGCTACCACCAAAAAATAAAACAACACACGCACACAAAAAAAAAGTAGCGACGAACCACATTGTCTTGCTACAAAAGACAGGGGTCCTGGACCGCTGGGAGTTCCAAACATTTTGGCAAAATGTGCAACCCGAGCTTTCTTTTTTGTATTTTCTGAGAGTGAGGGTTCATGCCCCCTTACGCTGTAAGGCGTATACCACTCGAAAAATTCTCCAAAATACTAAAATAGTCGAACTATAACATTTGTACAGTATACTGTACACACTGTATTAAAAATCAGTCGACCAATTTTAACAATACCATCTGTTTCAAAACTGAGCTCACTGATTCGGATGAAAGTTATATTTTGAAACACATTGTCACTAGGCTGACGTCATACCCTGCACAATTAATTTAATCGACGTGACAATATTATATGCGTTATAACACATTGTTCTGTACTTATGACAGGTTGTGGCAGGTCGCTGTAACGTATTTTCCCCCTCGAATGTGTCACGTTTACTGTATACAGTACAGTACACCATTCATCTTGACGTCAACAGGTGACAAAGTAGCAAGACGTCACTGAAATACTTTTACAAGTTTGTAACCGTTATTATTAAACTCGTTGCAATCGTGCAGCCTATTCTTAATTCGTGTTTTGCAAAAATCGTTACTAGTACTCTAGTGGGCCATACAGAGTTACAGCGTTTTGTCTCAATTCCAGTTATGGCTATTAGGAATCAATGTTAACTATAAATGATACGTTGCAGTATTAATATTATGTTTAGTGAAAGTTGTTCCAAATATGTGATAAAAAGGGTAATATAGTTGTTATCTGAGTTGTAACATTGGTCTACAAACTCGCAAATGTGCATTTTTTTGTTGCTTTTAACACGACCACAAAAGGCGCTAAGAACCTTCCAACGTTGGTTTGAATTTTCAACTAATGTTATTAAAATACAATGTCCACTGAAAATTGCACAACGCTGCAACAAATCTGGCACCACCATAATATAATACACTCGATCGAATAGCACTGACGTCACAATGGACAATAATTACTGCCAGTAATGTCACAATGTAATGTTATGCATCCTTCTCATATAACATCTGATAACTCTCATTGTGAAAATTACATTATTTTCTCATGATCATCCCACAAAATCCATAAAAACTGGGAAGACTCTCTGAATAGTCCCACGTGGTCTCCAATTAATTATAATAATTAATACTATCCCCCATCCCCCCAGCTTCCCTTGTAAAAAAAAAATCAACAGGTTCTCCCCTCTAGTCGTGACTTATATTGTGTCTGCAGGTGCCTGACTTTTCCCCCTCCCCCTCCCCTTGACACTTGGCACACCTTCTTCTCATCACCCCTTGGCCCCACCCTCGATCCCTCATGTTTCCCTGAAACCCCGGACCTTCCTATCCTGCAGAGCACTTGGGGCAGTCATCGGGAAGGGAGAGGGAGCTTGAAGAGGGAAAAAGAAGTAAGAGAGAGGGGTGAGGTTGGTAGTATAATCCCTATGGGGTAAGGGAGAGGAGAGAGAGAACTGGCTTTTTCCCTGACTGAGCATTGGGCATCATTCATCCCTCTCTCTGAGTCTCCCTTCATTGTTGTCTCTTCACCTCTCACACACCCCTCTTTTCCTACCACTCTTATACAATTCCTCTACCACCACTGCCACCGTCTGGGGGCTCTCACCCAGCCCACAGAACAAATTAACCAGTTCATCGCGCCCCTTTCCCCCCTGCCTGATATCCCAAATCCGAAGGGGCGAGGGTGCGGGGGATTCCCTATATTTCCACGCCCTTTAATTGGGGGCATCCCCAGGAATTCTTTTCAAAAAGTTTTCCTTCCTGGGCTAACCCCCCCTTGGAACCCCATCGGTACCTCCTCTCTCTGGGTCGACCTCCCCCCCTTGTATAGTAGAGGGGAATGGGACAGGGCTGGTAAGGAGCAATCAAAACATGGACACGTGGCAGTCACATGGCAGAATATCCTGTCCTAGTAGTAAAATCTGATGCTAAAAAATTGGCAACAGTGCCTGGCCCGCCACCCACTTTGACGTACATGCCACTACCAGTTGCTCTCTGCACACTACTGCCGCTCTCGGGGGGAAAGCAGTACTACATGCACGTTGGTGATGAGTCACCGGGCGGACAAAACCCACCTGAGTGTGTTTCGCTTCCATTGAAATGTGTCTGAACCTCTGACCCCTATACAGGGTGACTTTACAGTCAGGATACACATGTAATTGGATTGACATGTTGGTTTCCAGTTGTGCCGCCAACTAGCAGATTATTGACAGCCAGTATTAAAGTTTGAATGCACAAGAGGCGCAAACATTCGATTTGCGCGTCTCTCTGTTCGGGCCGTTGCCAAGGCTGGCGCCATTTTGAAGTGTGGGCAACGCCAACGAGGTATAAAGAGGGTACAGGCAAAAATAGGGTCCGCCATCTTTGATTCGCGCGTGTTCTTGCCGTGTAGTTGCCATGGCCGCCAAAACCATCAAAGATGGCGGACCATATTTTTGCCTGTACCATAATTATACCTCGTTGGAGTTTCCCACACTTCAAAATGGCCGCCAGCCTTGGCAACGGCCCCAAACAGAGAGACGCGAACATCAAAGGCGCCGACAGAAGTTTGCGCCTCTTATGTAGTATATGCTCCCTGTCCAGACTTTAGAGTCACCCTGCAGACGTAGAGAATGAACCTGTTGTGTCCTGTGGGAAAGTGATAACTATAGTAACTAAATGCCATGATCCAACGCCTGTAGGGACAAAGTCACACTGCGCCAATTCTACAGTATAACGTATATGATCACAACCTAATATCCACATCAAATGCAACAGGTGGTTAATTAGAGCCTGGTAGGTTAACTTACACTCTGATTTTTTTTTGTGTGATTGTCATAAGGCTTGCAATAATAAGCCACATGAAAGCACATGACCTTGCAAGAGATAATTTGGCATCGCCGCAATGTACAGTTAGTTCCAAAGAAAACTACGCAACCACATGCTTCCCCTAGTTTCTCTCGGCTTCATGCTACTCACCATGTTTGAGCTGTTCTGACGTCCTCTGACATCCATTTTAGACTCGCTTCGATTGGACACCTGTAACAACAGAACACCGTGGTTTAGAACTCATCGCTCTAATAATCCAACGCTCTACTTCTACTATAAGCCCCACCATGCTCCCCACCTAAAAAATTTCGCTTTCACAAACTGACTCAATTCAAGCTTGTCTCTCTTTGGACCAACAAGTCACCCCTACCGCCTTTTTATCAGCCGCGTGATATTTGTACACAAGCGTCATACATACGTGTCCTTGACCGTCCAATTATTCCAGATAACACTCAAAAATAGTTTTTTTGCCTCAAAATGTGGATATGTCAAGAATTATTATGCACAGGATAGAGTTTGTTTCCAAAATATTGCATACATTACTTTAGCAAAAATACTTTTATTCCTTACAGATTTTATTCGCAGTAATTTCAGATATATGCAGATTTTTTTTGCGAAATTTTGTTCACATAATCATGGTTAATATTATGTCACCAAATATGGCATTACGCATTTTTTTGCAAAACACTTTTATTCCTTAGAGATGTCAGCAGTTATATCAGATATGCAATAATTTTTGCA
Source organism: Catajapyx aquilonaris (assembly GCA_000934665.2). Lineage (NCBI taxonomy): Eukaryota > Metazoa > Arthropoda > Diplura > Dicellurata > Japygidae > Catajapyx > Catajapyx aquilonaris. The sequence goes on along the minus strand of JYFJ02001774.1, from coordinate 495 downwards.
AAAATTCACATAAACATGTCTAATATTATGTCATGAAATATGGTATTACAGATAGTTTTTGCAAAAAATTATTGCATATGTACAGCACTGAAAATATTATTCACATAAACGTGACTAATTTTATTTATCACAAAACCTTGCATTACCGGTCTTTTTTTGCGAAATATTATCGGATACTCAGCACTTTTGCAAAATGCTTCATTCATTACAGACAGGTAAAGGTTTTTCGCAAAGTGTTCAGATATAATATTTTATTCATATAAACATGGCTAATATGATTTGGCACCAATATTATTCCATATGCTCTTTTCTCCTGAAGCCGCACAAATTTTTCGCGCAATATTATTACTCCAGATCGACGGAGTTCAGAATATTATTTTTTCGCCCCCAAAAATTTTTTTTCTTCGTAGGTGGCAAGGGTTACATCGAGCCCGTAACGATTTCCAGGCACACCAAAAGCGCCGGCGTGGGTCTGCGCCCCCCCCCCCCCCCCGC
>JYFJ02001773.1:18353-70367 GCA_000934665.2 Catajapyx aquilonaris | reverse complement strand
CCAATACACTTGACATTGGATGCAGTGGCAAAGTGCGATAGTGCAGTATATAATTACCATATGGTCCAATTTTGTTTGGCCGGTATGGCAGCAATTGTGACGTACGCCGGAGGATATTCGACCTCAAAGACCTTTAACTTACATAAAACCCATTGTCAATTATCGTGCAGTTGCATTAATTTTATCAATAAGTAATCAACAGGTCGCTGGACGATATTCTTCAGCCTCCTTTAGACAGTTACGTAACATATTTCTTGAACATCCGTAGCCTATATTTAAATCAGGAAGACCAAACTGGAAGTGGTGACTTCTGGTATAGGAAGCGGCAACAACAGATAAAACCCAGCATCTCTTTTGAATCACTTTCGTCCCTCAGGACATCACCTCAACTCTTGACTTATAGACTCCCAATGTATGTTCCCAGGGTTCAGACTGCAACCCGAGTCGGAGGGGTTGCTTCAAACTTTACCTTCCCAAAATCCTCATCCATCTCTTTTGGGAGGGCCAAAAATGATGGAGCCAGATACGCCCCTCCTAGTCCTTCCTGTTTGCATCGACTCATTGGGTGTCGGATGACATGCCATCTTTTGCTTCCTAATGTCTACTTGGGTTACCACTGTTTATTGCTCGAATTATCCTGAATATTTTTCCCGGTGATAATTTATATTTGTACTTTTTGTTCTGTTATCTGAGTGTAAATTGGCCTGCATTTTACTTGATAATTCTAGTTTATGGTGTTTGAATGCAGTGGTGGCTGATAAGTGGCGGCCAGCCGTGATCTTGGAAAACCCCTAAATTCCATTGCTATTCAGCCACTATCGGTCAAGTCTGCTCCAGACTGTATGCACACATTTGCATCACTATTGTGCATGTTTTGTAAGTTATTAACTATAATTATGCACCATGTATCTCACATTCCACTTTGCATAGTAAATTAGTGTTGATAGCTGATTGTGTAAAACGAGGTTAGGTGGTCCAAATATTTAGCAGCAATCTTTGATCTGAATGCACATATACTATTGTGCAATCTAAGCAATTAAGAGCTGTAGTTTTTGCATCATATTATAACATGCACACAGGATACTGTGGCGGGTACACAATTGAGCTTTCAGGCATCTTACCGCTTTTGGTCTCTACGGGTTTTAAATTCCACGTAAAAAAAAAAAGCAAATTCAAAATATTATTTTATTATGCATAACATGTCACATTTACATTTACTCATACTTACTACAATCATCACAATTTACATTTCTAAATCGTATAATTGGATTGGTGCACTGCCAATATTGGACATCTGTCGTGATACCTGCAATTGCCTAGAACCCTAGACATACAAGGTTAGGACCTTTCCCATCTTGACTGAGTACCATAAGTAAGGGAGGGTTGCAAGGAGGGGAAAAAGAAGCACCGCTGCAGTGCCTATTTGTGCGTTCCTCTGGTTGGTTAGTCTGTTGGGAATCCCATCCAACATAATCCTGGCGACAAAACTCCACACAGAATGAGAAATGGCTTCGGACCAAACACAGGAATCTTTCTATCCTTGGGAGTGAGCATTACCGCTGCATCTAATGTGTTACTGAACCACATTAAAGTACATTCGATTATTCAGACGAAATGGGAACAAGATGCACCAGATAATTAACAAGTCAGGATAATGAGTAAGCTGGGAGGTGGAGATATTTAAAAAATTGCATGTTACAATGTTACAGGTGATAAAAACTAAGCAGTAATTTAATATCTGATTTCTTAATAAGTACAGGATAATTATACTGTATGTCCACACAGGTACTCATTTGTGTCATTCACTGCCAAACCACTGGCAGAGTAACAAGGAAAGTATGTGACATGCTTTATGCAGAATTATAAAAATAGCATATGTTGGCATCTGGAAAAATACAGTCTGGACCATTGAGGCTCTAATTCAGGGGTGGGCAAACTACGACCCGTGGGCCAGATCCAGCCAGCAGAGACAATTTGTGCGGCCCGCGCAAAAATTTCGGTATTCCTGAAAATGTTGAAAAATTAAAATTGTGAAATTTTATGCCTGTGCAAATTCACAAAAATAGTTTTTTAAAATTTATACAGGCCATTTTCATTGATATATCTAGCTAATTTTATCGATTTTCAGAGAATTTAATGATAATTTATGCAATTAATGGAAGTTCATTTAAAACGATGGATATATAATTGTAAACTTTTTAAATCAGTTGAAATTTCTTTTGTTAGATGTGGCCTGTCAATTTTTTAAAAATCTCTATGCAGCCCACGGAGAAAAAAGTTTCCCACCCCTGCTCTAATGTAATATGTAATTGCCTTTAGCACACTCTGCACATTACATTAAGCAACAAATAGTTTCAATTAGTTGTGGGTAGAATTATAGAATAGGCAAATGCAAATGCGGTTGACTATTTTTTCACCAAAACAGAAATTTTCACATAATATTGTTCATACGGATTGGAAACAGCCACTAGGATATAAACACATGCATTCCCCAATGTGTAAAAACTTTGTAAGCTTTCCAGTCTCATGCATTCCTTTATTCGTTTCCACATTCACATCTGGACAATGGTCCCATGTAACATTTTTGCATACAAACCAACATCCTACCAACTATCCTTCTGCTGGTGGGCCATGCGGTACTGTGCAGTCCAGTCTTCCTTTTTGGTATCCTGCAGAATCTGTCACCAACACAAAAAAGAAGCTGTAGCTCAACAAATGGCAACACTTACAATCACGAGTGCTTACAAAAATGAGTGTAAAAAGCATATGCTTACCTGAGCTACAAGTTCGAGCACCTGCATCTTGTCTACTTCTAGTTCAGCTCGACGCCCCCAGCTGACCTCGTTCTTTGTGGGTGACACGTTTTCTATGGGCTTCAATTCTATCCATTGGCGCTTTATCAGATCCTGAGAAATGAACAAAATTTTGCTATAGAAAGGGAAGGCTTCTTATTGAAAGGCATCACCGACGTAACCCACCTCCTTGAAAAAGCGCTGGATGTTGCCAACCACTTTATGAGATGTGCCAGGATCAATCCCAAACGTCTTCAGATGTCGCATGAGGACCTCTGAAAAATGATACATGGCTATTAAAGTAGTTGCCAATAAATCAGAATATGGTAGAAAACCTCATTATTCTTGCAAGAGGATTTCCAATTGAAATTTTTCTAATTTGTAGTATTTTGAAAACTGTCGTGAAATGGTTTACTATAATTGAATAGCTAGGTACAATATGTAAAAGCGATGCTTTGAAATTGCATGTCTCAGGCTTAAACTGAATGAGTAAGAAAAATTTTATGGGGTGTCTACATGGTGACAATGGCCAACTCAGCACAGTCGTCTCATCATTGACATGCCGTGTGTTTAATTAGAACTTCCTATTACCAGTTGAATATTACACAGCAGAATAATTTCTCTAATAACTGCATGTAAAATACAAACTCACCTTCCTGCACAGTTCCGCCCAGCATGTATATCAGTGCCAGAACCAGGAAACGAACTGCATCAGTGGATTTTTTCTTATTGGAGTCCTTAAAGAGCAAATGCTCATTCTCCCCTAGCACCGAGTCTCTGATGAGCATGAACTGCTCCTTATTGTCTGGATGGGGCACAATCCTGAACCCATACACCTCTTTGATAGTTGCCTGAGCCTTATCCAAAACAGTGAGAAACTGCCTGCCCATTTTCACAACCAGATGCTTGTTAATGGCAGTGCGTCTGATGAGGTTCTTTTTCCTGTCGGTGATCAGAACATACTGCACCAGCTTGTTGGCCAGTTCGTCAATATCCTCCCTACCAAGCTTCCCCTTCCTGCTAGCACTACTGGAGGTGCTACTTTGGGTGCTCATTCGATAGTCCTCATCCGAACTGTTGTCCTGAAAAGCAAATGTATGAGCCAGGCTGTGGGGGTCGAAGCGTATTCATGTCAAATCCCTACAAATCACATGTGCTTCACATGGTTGTGTTAATACAGTACACCATACACGCTGTTTCTCTTACTGAATCGGCCTGCCTTTTCCTGGGCGGCATCTTCGGCATCTTCGAGCCTGCTGGGTCTAGCTGAAGGACAGAACAAAGAAGGAAACAGAAGGAAAAGCCGCCAGAAACCAAGCGCTGGGAATGGACTATGGAGGCAACCACTTCTGATGTTCTGAACGCAGGGGGGTGTGTTCAGAAAGTCCTGAAGTAGTCTCAACAGCAGCTGATTAATGCGGCTAGCTAAATGATTAATTACTATTAATTATAAAAAAATGGCAAATGACCCCAACAGCCCGTATTTTAATATTAAAAACACGCTGGTGGTGCCACCTGGTGGACATATTCTTGCCCCTCCCCCCCCCTCCCTCCCACCCCAACGACAGCAGACGACAGCCTCCCTCCTGCCTCCCTCCCTCCCCTAGTTGTCTCCCCTCCGAAGCCAGGCACCAGCATAGACCCTCCCCCGGACAGCCAGAGAAAGAGACAAAAGTGGCGTTAGTCTCGACGGGGGAGAGAAGAGGAAGATGGCGAGTGGTCCGGGCAACGACAAGACAGTGAACAAGGTGGCACTCTGCTCGGCCATCTTCGCCGGGTTCGCATACGTTGGGTACTCCGTGGTCAGGACTGCCTTCTGTAGGAAGCTGGGAAGGAGGGAAGGTACTGGCATCACTACATATACATTGGTCACACTCTGGTAGGTGGAGGCAGGCTGACGCTCATCAACTAGGCACACTGCAGTCCGCAGCGTTATGCTTTGAACTGTTGCGTTGCTGCCGTGTCATGTTCACTTGCTCACTGCAAAGCGCCCTGGTCCTCACGTTCAAGTACAGGACATGTCCCAACAATGGGGGTCTAATGTATTGGATGGTGGTTGATAGATAGTGGGAGGAAACAAGAGAACCCTGAAAAAACATATCAACATGGAGATGACATTGAAACTCAAGTCCTTTGCTCAACCTAGGTATCGTAATTGGTGCTGTGGATGTGGCAAGCTGTAGTGATAACCACTACACCATTGTGCCGCTTAGGGTTTTGAATTGAAATCGTATCTGAACTGAAGCTGTCATTGCACTCACCACCATTTACATCAATATGTAGCAATCTGTGAGCTGTTACTTCATACCCTCCCCTATTCAAGGTTACGCATGAACGTTGGCAAATGATTCATGTATCTGATTAAAATGCATTGCAGGAAATAGTAAAGCCCACATCACTGCTGTTGATATGTGGCATGACATGTAGTAAACACTTGAATCAACTGCTCGCACATATCAAACAAATAGCTTTGCTGCAGACTTTTAAAGATTGTTACAGATTTACATGTGGACAAGTGATTGATTGACTGTTGTTGCCAGGTGAATACCATGAAGAGAACCGGCTGTACTTCCGACGTTTGTCCCAAACCACCCAAACGGACATCCTCCTGGGCAACCTGGACACTGGTGGAGGAGGAGTGGGTGGAGGGAGAGGGGGCGGTGGGAGGATCATCCTCCGTCCCCTCTCGGTCCAGGAGCGGATTAGGGAGCTGAACCTGCGAGCCCGTCAGTTTGCAGACACCATGCTGGCCATTCAAGCCCACCAGGGCAATGGGCCCTCCCCACGACACACACCCTTACCTGGCCCACGCAGCCTGCAGGTTGAGGTTGACTCTAGTAGACGAGTAATTATTAGGGTTGCTATTTTGTTCCTATCTGCTACTTTCACTAGTGGAACTAGCCTTTTCAAAAATGTAATTACCACAATTGGTACCAATATTGCCCAAATACTGTTGCATAAAAACTCATGCAGTGTATTATTAGATATCCACCATTTCCTGCTTGGAGCGGTGTAACAGGATACCAGTAATTTTCATTCTCAAGGAGTGATTAAAAAGACATCTCACTAGGCTTTAAAAGACACCCATGTTTATGCAATTCACTGAAAAGAAAGGATTTTCATATGTGCAAAAGTATTCGTGTAATTCTGGTGCCAATTAAAGAGAGTACATTTTTGAAATGGATAGTAGAGAGGTGCATGTGGTTTTATACTCCTTTCAAAAATGCTCGTGTGTGTGATAGAAATTCTTTTATTCGTGGAGTGTTAATTATGAACCTAGTAAAGTCATATGTGTCATAGTCATTGAAAAAATTAATCTCGTGATTTTGATGTGCATGATGTAAAACCTGGTACGAGAAAGGTGGTAGCAAGTTGTTGGTAGTGTTCATTTATTTTCTTCTGTGTCCAAAGCTAGCCTATTAGAGCCACAAATTATGAACAGAAACTGCACATAAACAATTGTTACCAGAAAGTCGCATTGATGTAGATTTTTAGCATGCCTTGCAATGAAGGAAAAAAAGGGACAAGTCTGATTTCTTTTCTGGGGATCATTGGTTCACACTTGATACCAATCATGCGTGGATTTCATGTGTTGGCAACTACTCAAGAAGTATGCTTCTCATTGATTGGGATACACCCAAATGAACCTCTGCCCAATCTGGTTGGCCATACATATGCAGCCAGATGGAAAGATGTGCTTCACATGTGTACTCAACTGGTAATGAATTAGGGTGGCATGCATGTTGCGAAGTTGAATGCAATTCAAGGCATGTAGTGGAGGTTGCACTTATTTCACAGCCGTTGCCCCATCCCCTCCATTTATCTGCCTACTTTTCACTCCCGTCCACAGAAGTTACATTACATACCGATGGACACAAGTAGGTAATAATTTTATTACTGCACACAGTAAATATTAGGGTGGTAGTGAAACATTTATGGTTACTGTTCCATTTCATGATGTAAACAATTTCATTATTTGTGTTATAGGGAGTTGATTTGACTACCTGAGAATAAATGTGGTAAGAATTTATTGAGGTGTTTGTGAATGTGCAGTACTGACACCATAAGCTAACACTAAAGTGTTTAAGACTTTAACCTAGATTCTGCTGAACATGACATAAGTAGAAGAATAATGAACTGACTATTACAACTTTCAGACCTCCAGTACAAAGGTTCGCCAAGTTCAGTCGAAACATTTGTTAAGTGCACCATCTAACCCTACAATTAATATTTATACAGGAGGGAACAAAAAGCACCTCTTGACATTGTGACAGTTTAATTCACAGTTGACTTAACGAAAAGTTCTGCATAAATTGTATTGAGTATTTCACACTTGCCTTGGCATGTTTTTCATGCAGGACATATTTTTAAACTTGAATTGATACTGTAATTAGAAGTTCTGGTCAATCACCCACAATGTAACAGTTACAGTAGTACAATTACTTTCCTCCTGACTTCAGCACTGACAGTCAGTAACATTTGAGTGATTATGCCCGATTGTGGGATTGAAAGTAAATTTAGAACAAGGGGTTTACCTTTGTTTTTCTTAGTTGATAATAATGTTCTGAAACGTCCACAAACGTGGTTAATACATTGGTTAAAAAAGATCGACCACGTGTTCTGGTTTCACTAATCAATTGCGCAATACAAACTGACAGTTTGACACTGACACACTGTAATTCCTGTCCTCCACTATTTTATAAACTGGTTTGAACTACTGTAACAGTACCTGCACCTTTATTCTTCACTTTGGTGACTGCATGTCGCATTTCCAGTAATTAACGTGACTTGTGTGTGTGACAAAGGACTCATTGACTAATCTGCATCCTTGCAATGATGTGTTGGTGGTCCTTACTAATCCCCTTTTCCATTCTAGTGTTCTCCATGGAGCTCCCCTCGCATTCTGAGCCCAGTGGATGTCCGCCATTTCCTGGCCAGCCGCTCCACGGAGAACCTGATGGTGGTGACTGGGGACATGACTCCCTCTAGTTCCCCACTGCGTCGCAAGTGGTCTAGGCGCTCTCTGGCTGGGAGCAGTAGCCAGAGACATAGTCCTGAACCAGGGGCCCTCCTGCTGACCACAGCCACAGGTGGGGCCAGCGGTGGGTCAGCTCCGGAGATGGACCCTGACGTGGAAGAGGGGTATCTGAAGGCAGAGAAAGAGGCAGAGAAGTTGCTGAGGGATGGGGAGGAGGAGCTTAGGCTCAAGCTGGATTCACTCAGCTTTAGGGGGAGGGTCATGACCCCACATGAGGCCAAGAGTCTAGTTGCACTGTTATACTCAAAGGTTGGTGATTGGTGACATGTGACCAAGAATTTAGGGTAATGCCTTGCTTCTTCCTTAGGAGGAGAAACTTCTGGAGAGGACACTGGTGACGATTGGAAACTGTGCCACCTTCTCAGCCAATCAGGACTGCCTGAGGGAAGCAGGTTGTCTCTTGCGTCTGCAGAATCTCCTCACTCATCACAACCCATCTGTCAGGCTTGTTTGCATACAGGCCCTTGGGAACATGGCACTCAACCAGCAGAATCAAAGGGAACTCAAGGCAAGGATAGGTCATATCAAAACTTGTAAACATGTACTCATATTGGGGTCACTTAATTTTTGCAGAATGCAATCCCAATCTTGATATCATTCGTGAACCGCGATGAGCGCAACGACAAGTTCCTTCTGGCCTCGATGCAGTGCCTGACAAATGTAGCAGCTCTTCCTGACTGGCATGACGAATTCTACCCTATCCTGCATGACCTGTATGCCCTGGTGGAATTGGGTGCACCTCAGACCAAACTCCAGGCCCTGAAGCTGTTGGTCAACTTGTCGGTCAATGAAGACATGGTGCCCTCTCTGCTCGCTGCACAGGCACCTCGTAGGCTCATTTACTTGCTAGACCCTGCAACTCATGAGGATGTGCTGCTAAGGGTAGTTACCCTGCTTGCCAATCTCACCACAACTGCCAAACAGCTCTGCCTCGACCCCACTATTGACCTGCCTGCAGAGGACAAGGCTGCCTCTCCGGAGACCATGTGAGTAGATCATATTGCTGTTGTCCTGAAATCTAATCCGTAAGAGTAGTGGATGTTGTATAAGGATTCAGGGCACAGTGAAACCCTCTTTCATCAACTGATCCTTCCACTCCTCCCCCCATTTCACGGCTCGCCAGCAGGTATGCAGCCATCTATGGTGTCAATACAAGCGAGAAGATGCGCAACAAGTCATTTGTGTTGATGAACCAGCACAAGAATGAGGACATTCGGATCCAAGCCCGGCGCATGTATGAAGCCATCAAGCTCTCCTCCCCACCATGAGGGTGGGCCAACTCATCGCGCTCCCAGTCCGGACGGTCAACGCCCGCCACCACCCCTACCATTCGGGTTTGGTGTCCAGGGGAGTGAAAGGTGAGTTGTAAACTAAACATCTGAGAAAACATTGCTCTCAAGAAAGAAGAAAAAAAGTCAACAAGAGGAATGATTGTTTGCCCCTAACGCTGGACAGTTTTACTCTTTCTCTGTGGATGTTTTACAACTCTCTATTTCCAACCCCTGTGTCAGTATTATGTTACGTAGTCACATGTCCTTTAGACTCACCCACTTGAAATACTCGTTTTGCAAAGCCAAAGAGTAGGCTTCCGCTGTAGTATACACTCTTTCATCACTCGGGTTCACATGCTGATACTTTTCTGTAAATAAAGAGACACTATGTATCCTCTTTTGCAAGTGCACCAGCTGCGGTCAGTAGCTTGTGACTATACAATGCTCGCCTCTCATGTTAATTGTTGTTGCAGAGGTTAATTGTTATATCAAGTCCCTTGCCCTGATTCCTAGACATTGCCAACTATGTATCTAACAGGCTGCATCGTCTGGAATGCAGACCTTTGTTAACTACTGGTATTGTCCCTGGTATTTAACATGTGTCTAATCAATTTTTAAACTTTTAATCGCTACCAAGCATTGTGCGAGTTCAAATTTTCAAGAGATTTGCATTCTCGGTGGCATTGCAATAACTGTTACGATGAGCTGCGGCTACCAACACATATTTTACACACATGGACACGCGACATGAAAACACAAGTTGGGTTTTGAAAGTAATAAAACAAGTGGTCATTATCATCTAGTCAACATGCATTAGGATTGTCTGAACCAGTGTCGTGGATTTTTAGCAACTAGTTCATTAGACTTGTCTTGCATGAGTGTGAACGGTTATTTATTTTCATATTGTTGTGCTACCGTAAAAGTCAAATTTGTTTCAACCAATTGTGTACATACCAGATAGATTTATTTTATATGATGGGCAGGTAAGAGAGAGAGAGTGGACATTAAATGAGACATTCCATCCGAGAGGGATTGTAAATCAACAATTCAGGGCTGGGTACTAGTTGGCCGTTTGTTGGTTGTGATTGATCCAATTTGCCAAAGAGGGATGTTTGTTTTTAGATCTGAATGATCCATTCTTAGAAAACCTTTCCCCCCCCCTCCTCCACCCTGTTCCTCCTCCCCCCGCATAGTTCCACAATAATGTTTCTGTTGATGCGAAACAAATAACTTTTTTTGTTACACCACCTTCTGTTTTTACACTTCGTGACGAATCAACTATTTTCTGCAATAAATGGAGATATCAATGGTGTCAAAACCTCCAGTCTATTCATTTGCCCTCCTCCTGCGTGGCGTCCTTCTTCAGCTGCTTTGTCAGATCAATTTGTTTCTGTAGCAGGTGGAGGTTCTCGATCTTGCGCCGCTGTTGACGCTCAATATCTCGCACGACACCTTCGTGCAGCTTCTGCCTGTGGGTATACCGGCCATGTACATAGTTATTGGCTGTGTGTTGCGGTATGGCATACCTGTCGTCATGCTGCTTGTAATGCACGTAGAAGATGATACCCCCTGATATGGTGCAGGCCACCGCGAACGTGGTTTTGGCCAGCAGGGACATCCACAAGCACCCTGTTGGAGCCTGGGGACCCTCTTCACATTCACCCAGCTGACTAGTGAGTACCGTGCACTGTCACTGCCGTGCATCACCATGTGGTGGAGGCGGCCATCTTGGATATTCCTTCAGACCGTGCAGGTAGCTCATGTCGATACCATTTTCGAACCCCACCTCGTGCTGTCGTGCATCATCTGGCTTCGTAGAAAGTGTGCCTGGTCTCCGGATAGTGCAACCTTGAGGAGACGATCGGAGCAGACGGGGGTAGCGGCCTTGACCCTCTCATGTGACAGGAGGATTACCCGACATTCGACGAGGCAGTGCACGGCCAGCGGCGTGCTCCCATTCCTTTGTCTTCAGATTCCTGCTTGCAGTGAGAAGCGTTCAGGAAGATGTCAATGCCTGCCGGGTTTGAGGACAGCGAGAGCGAGGAGGATGAGGATAAGATCGCCCAGATGTACAGGTGCATGCCTGAGGAGGAGATGAAGAGAAGCACTAATGGGATGGAGGCGACAGGACAGGGGGACGGAAAGGTAAAAAGGCATTTACAGGTGGGCTTGGCCACGCCCGTCTTGGGACACCCGATCAAAACCATACCTTGTACTCGCTTGTGCTAGTGCCAGAAAAGCCTGAGCACCGTCACGATGGGTGACAGCATCTTGCAAAATGGCATCCTGGATGCCGCCCAGGGCAATAAATGGGAAAAGGGCATGTCAATCATAGACCACATTCTAGGATTGTGGTATCTGTAGCTGCAATGCATCTGTGAACCTGTTCACCTTACTTGTCATCAGATAGTCACCTCTTGCTGAGCTTGAACAAAGAGAACCACCATGGCAGGTTCATGTCATTCACACTCATGGAAGGGTTTGGAAATGTCCCAGAAGTTGTTTTGGAATCTGGAGAATGGCATGTGTTGCAGCGTATCCTTAAATACCGTTTACATTGTTTCCAGCTTCCGTTTAATTGGGAGTGTTTATCTAAGAGTGAGGGCATTCCATTGCAGAAAATAAGTTATAGCTACTTTGTATGTGACACCTTCATTTTTTTTATACAAAATTATGACTTCTAAATGATCATGCAGTAGATGAAATGACAAATTGTTACAATGCATATTGCGGCCAATGCTCGGAAGTATCTGACGCAGAGATCACGCTGACATGATGAGGTTGGATTGTAGGTGACTGTACTCGTAAATATTTACAGTAAGCCTGCGACATTTAGAAGGCGCCTTGTGTCACAATAGTAGTAATAATAGTTGGTAGTACCCAGTAGTGCTTTTCACTTGCCATCACCTCGCCCATTTTTTTTTCAGAGCTCGAATTAGCTGTTAATTTGCTTGCAGTCAGAACTGAATTGTAGGGATGAATGATGCAAAGGTATTTCAAGTGCCAGGAATCACATCATATGTGTTAAGGAAGCACACATTATGCCCATGCTTAAACACATCATAATGCATTAGTTGCAGGCTTAACTCGGAACATGTATGGGAATCTTGCTCTTTGTATATTCTGCTCTACTGTTGCGCCAACCTACCTTTTTTTATGGGTTTGAGATTAGCTCGATCCTTGCCGGCTATTCTATTAATAAACGGGACAATTACCTTGGGTTCATTTTCCGCTGTACTTTAATTGCAGCTGCTTGGAAGGGGTGGGGGGGCTGAATAGTTGCACATAAATAGCACGTAGGTAGCTTGTCTAGGTGAGCATATGCTTCTGCCCTCAATTGTCAAAAGGAAGAAGGGAAAAGGGGCAAGATGGGGGGGAGAGTCAAAAAGAGTGATGTAGATTGGCAGTGTTCCCAGCATGTAGACTGTAAATAGAAGGGTTTCTAGCTTGGGTTGCTTTTGGGGAGCTTAGGTCGTAGGCTTCGTCTGGACCCCTGCCTTTTTATTTGGTTGGCCAGGGGAAGTGTGTTGTGAGTCGGCCGGTCGACTACACTCCAGAGTTGACGCAAGAGAGGGCATTATCAGTGCAGGTTATTGGGCGAGATGGCGGCGAGGCGGTGGGAAGTTAATGCTGGGGGCAAAAAGGTAAGTTCAGTGTAGTGTGGAATATGGGCTCAAAATGCTGCTCAGCATTTTAGGAAGTTGCCATTCAAGCAGTGTTGAATGATATCCACTGTTGTCAGTAGCAAGAAGCTAATCTTTGCTAGACATTCCAGAGTTAATGCATTTGTACTACTCTAATTTACATGTAGGTTTTCACTTCAGTTGCTGTTCTAGGTCCCGCATTAGGCCTACATGTAAATGTGCCAATGATTCTACTGGGTTAGGATGCTTGAACATCGCAGCTGACCGGTATTAGTGAACTGCCTTACGAGGAAGTTACTATTGACTCGGTTATTGTTTCCTGTTACTGCTATTTCCTGAACAATGTGTCTGTGCAAGTGTGTAAACATCTATTTTTGAGCTTGTTGTCTCTCTCTTGTGAGTTTCGCCTCTATTTCTATCCTCCGTGTACTGTATTATCTGGGCATGAGATCTGCAGACACTCTACGAAGTTTTGTCTGGGGCAGCATATTCAGAAAGGTTGGCTACCTCACAAAATGAGGGCAGATCCCTTTATAGATGAATTATGCTTGTAATTTTGATGGTTATGGAAGTGTCAAGTTTACGTAGAAAGGCAAGACCAGTTAACGATAGTCTGGTTTGATATTTGCTGTCAAAGAATTGATATACAAAAGTAAAATCCACCTCCTGCAACAGTTCTAAATACGGAATTGTTTTGGCTTACCTAATTTTCCATCTATGTAGTTGTGACATGTATGTCATTTCCAAGTGGCAGTATAAAATTATAATCATATTGAATTCTAATTTCAGGTACAGTGTTGGCCATATATCGAGGCAACCGCCAGCGACATTTTCCGAAGCGGCAGAAGAAGGAATCTTGCCCGCCCATGCTTGAAGTATGCTTATCTTCGAATCCTTCTTCTGCCGCTTCGGAAAATGTCGCTGGCGGTTGCCTCGATATATGACCAACACTGTACTTCACTCTTATTCATCTTTTGTAATACTGTACTCTCGGCATGTCAAACAACATTGTTCAGTTGCACATTTGGTAACATGTTGTGCTCCATCTCTGAGTAGTATGCTGCCATTTGTCAGGTTTTTATTAAGGAAATTTTTTACTTATAGGATCTGCCATCTTGGCCCCCGCAAAAGTCACCTGCAAAACCAGGTACACCCCAACAATCACCAGCCACAAGCCCAACCAAACCCAAACCAGCTGAGCCAGAGGCAAAGCCAGTTGTGAAGCCAGCTCAGAAGCCAGAACCCAAGCCAGAGCCAAAGGTTGAACCTAAGCCGACACCTAGGCCGGCGCAGCCTCCATTGCGTACTCTCATTCAGAGGGGTCCTCCTCCACCAGAAGTCAATGGTGAAGCAGAGGAATCCTCTGAAGAAGAGGAGGAAGAGGAGGAGGAGGAGTCCTCCAGCGGGGGTTCAAGGGAACCAACACCTCCAAAGCAAGTTAACCGATCCCCTCCCAAGCCGCAGGTCCAGTCACCCAGGCAGGTCCAGTCACCCACTCAGCCGCAGCCTCCGCCTCAGCCAAAGCAACCTCCTCCAAAGCCACAGACACCTCCAAAACAGCAGACTCCTCCGAAGCCCCAGCCACCTCCAAAACCCAGGCTGCAAGATGTAGAGGAAATGCGGATGGCCATCATGCATGGGAACCTGCCTTTGGTCCGAGATTGCCTCAAGAAGGGTGAGTCCTGAAGTATTGTCTTGAGATACCCTGTAATTTTAGAAAGTGCAGGTGTATAGATGTGTTGCTTACGTATTAAGTGAATGTGATCAGCAAGAGAATTTTTTGCTTGTCTAGAAAACTTATGCAGACTATTCCATCCCCTCATATTTATCTGAAATTTAAAAGGATGCTGTCATAAAGGAATGGTACTGAACTTATATATGATTTTTGACACATACCGAAGTTACAGTTTGTATGACAGGCTCTTGTTGGCAGAAATATATTTGGTAGGAAGAAAAGTACAAGATGGCTACCTACTTATTTCATTAGAATAACATAGAAATAAATGTAGGTGACAGTTGAAGTTCTTTACAATTATTATTGCTTCTTATGGAATGCATTTTCAATTTCTCTTAACACTGTAAGTGCTTTGCCAGTCATTAAGGCTAAGAGCAAGAGCCCTTGTTGGCTTTTAGGATGCTTGTAACAAAGTTAGTCCAGTCAGTGTTATTGTTGGCTGAGCCACACATGGTTCAGCTCACCTAAACCATGGCCATTGACATTAGGCATTTTGTAAGAGTACATTTATATTTATAGAAGGAAGCAATTAGATATTTTGTGCAAGAAACTATTCTTAAGTAAATAATGCTAATTGCAAGAGAACTTGAGAAAAGTAAATTACTGTCAATATTGTGCATCTGTGCAACCATTTTTAACTATAAGCTTTGGGAAGTAAGTGATAGCTTCAAAGATTATGTAGTTGCCCTTTCTTATTGCAGGTATTAAAATCAATGAGCCAATGAAGGATGAATGGACACCCTTGATGTATGCATGCGGCCGAGGTCAACATGAAATTGCTCGTCTTCTGATCCAAGAGGGAGCAGACCCCAATGTCCACAAAGGTGAGAGTGGGTGAGCAAGAGATTGCTGTACCTTTGAGAGATAGAGGAAATGCTTTGCTTGGACACAGGCCAACGGCAAGGAGGGAGCAACCAGCTGGCTAAAAATTGCTTACTGACCTTTCTGGATGAATCAACTCTCGTTGCGGTGATGAATACTCAGGGTAGAAGCGCGGAAAGACCTTGGCAACAAGTCAGATTGGAAAGGAGAGAAAATGTTTCTGGAATTTATCCATCCCTAATCATATTCACATGTGCACTAGCCAGAAAATAGGAACACATAATTATAGCCATAGAATTTGGCATGATATTGCATTATGAAACAAATCCCAATTGCACACAATGATCATGGGCCAAATATGATTTAACTTGAAAGCATCTTTGTTGCTGATTGAAAAAACAAGAACAATAGGATAACTTCCTAAAAAAGGAGTAGTAAGTCATAGATGACGCAGAAGAATTATAACTGTAACAAAACTGCGTCCCAGACAGCAAAAAAAAAAAAAGAGTGACCTGGTTAGAATGGGTGATCATCATTTTCAGATTAATTTTTTTAACCAATCCTCGTCCACTCTTTCAGATTCATTTACTCCTCTGATGGCTGCATGTGTGGCTGGTGTCAGTAAGGAGTCTGATGTGGTGGAAGTTGTTGAGGTCATTCTGGGTGCAGGAGCCAATGTTAATGCCACCGAGAAGCACAAAATGACTGGTCTCATGTTTGCCTGCAGAGAGGGAAAACTCGAAGTTACCAGAAAACTGTTGGCAGCTGGGGCAGCCTTTGAGAAGCAAGACAATCATGGATGGACAGTAAGCAGAGACTATAAATGACAAGCATTTTAGTATCGTGTTTAAAAAAATGTGCACATGTGACTGTAATTGTGTATTAATTTTAATCTTAAACCATTGCCTTGCTATAAATATTAGGAGGTAAGATATCAAAGTAATCTTCCTTTCTAGGCTCTCATGTGGGCAGCCAACAAGGGTCATGGCCACCTGGTTAGAGCTCTGTTGAAGGCTGGTTCTGATCCAACTGTCACCTGCCAGAATGCACAGACTGCAGCCAATCATGCCTACTTTGCAGGTCATGAAGCTGTAAGTAACCGATTTTGATTTATGTTTCATTTCATTTTAGCGTTAATTTTTGAAGTCGACATTGCAGATCTTCATTATTTCAACCTGTAAGGGGTTAATAAGGGCATTCATTTCTTCCTTTACCAGATCTCAGAGATCCTCAACAGTGTGATACAGAATGAGTGGAAGGTTGGCCAGGACCCTTCCGTCCTGAATGGCCTGGGTGCCCCAACCAAGCGTGACGATTCTTCGACCACGAGCCTTTCGTCTGAGCTCGACACAGTACTGACTGGTCTTGGCCTGACTGAGTACCTGCACTTGTTCAAGCGCCACAAGGTGGACTTCCTGATCTTCCAGACAATGGATGAGAAGGACCTGGACCGAGTGGGCATTACAGAACTTGGGGCCAGGAGAAAGATCCTGGATTGCATCAAGAGGTTTAACCTGCAGCATTGGGAGAAGAGCAGCTTGCCCGCCATTGACAATAAGGGACTCCTCACGTGAGCTTGCAGCCGTTTTTATGTTGGCTTCAAATGGGATACCTGGCATGAACTTTCTCGTGGCTGCAGTTGTAAATGTGAAAGGCAATACTGGGCAGAAATTCCCCTTGATATCTGACGTCTAACTAGGTTCCCTTTTGGCATAGTACAAATGCAGCACCATGTCTGTTCCAGGCAATGCCAGTACACTTTGGTAATGTTAGCAAGCAGTCAGCTTGGTAGAAAATAATTCACGTGTTTGTACTGTGATAAGTAGGTAAAGCATGCCACGTGATATTAGAATGTTCCACAGTTGGTGTTGCCTAGCTATTTTTACTGTGGAATCTAAAACTGGAACAGCAGTGCAGCCATGACTTCTGCCTTGTGCCTTTCAGTCTAAACAGTTGGAACAGCCAATACTGAAGCTGGCCTGGACGATTTAGAAAAAATTACAAGGTTTTACTATTGTTCCACTAAACAAAACAAATGTAGAAGGTGCCAAGACAGTTTGGAAAAGTTTTTTTATTATTTTTACGCTGAGTAGGCGGAGTGATTACACAACACGGCAGTGCCAGGTGCCAATATTTTTTTTCAGGACACCCAGTGTCTACTCTTGGCATGCATGCCTTTTGAGTTGGAAATATGGCTTGAAATAGTCATCTCTATACCTTCTTGCAAGCGAAACTTGTTAGGTGTGCAATGGTGCCTGATATTTCGTAAGTCGAATGACTCTGAAGCATTGTTACGGGTATTGTTACACACTATCCTGCTTTGTGGGTCTACTGCATTCCTTTTGTATAGCACCATAAAGACCATTTGTCTTAAAAGGTATAGTTGTCAAATGTTGACAATTTTTGCTTTCAGATGTCCAGATCTAGTGGCAACAACAGCCAACGTGACCAAGCACCTTAAGTACATAGTGCAACAGTATGGATACATGCGAACGGCAGTTGAGAATAATCCAAAGATCTTGGAGCTGGGGAAGGAGACCTGCAATGTGCAGCAGCTTTGTGACCAGCTTAAGATGTCTGTCGAGGCCTGCCAGGCTCTCAATGAGGAGAACGTCTACTTTCTCAAGCAGATGAATAAGGTAAACGTCATTTTGGAAATATATTGGGGATGTACAATCATTCACATATCATTTCACAGATCAGTGGCAATCCAGAGTATGTGTCGGCAGACCTGGTTTCATCTTCTCCCAAGCGCTCTCAGCGGAAGCGATTCTTCATTCTGGCTGTTCTTGGACTAGCAGCTGGGAGTGGAGTATACATTTTCATAAAGAAGCCAGAGCCCATTTGGGAGCCAGTGTCAGCGTTTTTAGCCAAAGTTGGGAAGTAAAAAAGAAAAAAAAGGGGGAGAGGACAACAAGGTAGGGTTGCCTTAGTTAAACTTGCATTGGGGTGACCCTGTGCTTAGTGTAAAGAAAGAAATCATGTGTTACAAAGATTTTCATCCCATGAGTGCCTTTCATGTAACTGAGTGCCAAATAAGGAGACTGGATGCTGTTCTAATCTCACTTTTTTTTATTGACTACAAGGCGCCGGTAAGCAAATAATGCGAACATTGTTACAGACACCGAGACATGAGTAGTCTGGACAAGTCAGGGTCTAGGTCACTGTAATTTCTTCCAATTTTCCCAGCCCCATCCCACCAATGAAAATGACAAAAAGACAGTCTTCACCATAAATGTACGGTAACATCAGGGGTAAAACAAGTTTAAACTTATTAATTGGGTTTTATGTACATTATTAACATACCTACTGCACTGCAGCAACCAGACCATTATTGTAGTATTCCTTGTATGTACACAACAGAGTGCATCACTTACATGCACCTATTTACACATGTACAACAATACATACAATAGAGTTTTCTTTCTTAGCCAGTGAGTGGGTGCAAATCTACTCTTACTTTCTCATCGACACTTAACATGCCAATTGTGGGGTAGAAACCACCTTTGGGTATTGTAACTTCTTTCTTGCCAATCGTCGTCCCGTTCCGGGTGAAGAAGATCTGCAATATGAAATTAAAATCACTCCAGGTGCAAGAACCCTGAGACATTTTAGTACGAGCAAGAAGTCAGCCGAATTGTCTTCTCGCTGTGACCGATTCTCACAAGCTTGTGAACATGCTGATTCCTCACCTGCACTTTCCTTCCATTTGGCGGATCATGATTGGCCCACCACTCTTCATCTCCGCTGTCACTCCCACTGTCCTGTCCATTCATTGCCATTTCAGAGCCATCCATGTAAACTGGTGACTCAGGGCTTGCATCGTCATAGGAGCCACCATCACTGTCCAATATAAGGTCAAAGTGATGGATCTGGCATGATGCTAGTAGCCTTATGCTTACCTGTCATACTTGTCAGGGTAATCAGCAGGGAAGAGTATTCCGCAACCCATGAGATCACCCTTATGGCACCTGGGCCCAAATGGATCCCCAACTCCACTTCCCATGAAGATCTTCCCGTCGTCTGCATGGTAAGCGACTGACCCCTTGTTCCAACCCGGATGCCTGCGCCTCGGATAGTCTCTCCTGGCTAGTCCTATGGCAATGTAGCAGCTCTCTCCTGGGTCCACTATCTCAATTTCAAAGTAGTGAGAGGTGGTGTTGAGGGCTTGTCTGGCCTGAGCCAATCCCACATCCACTATCGACTTTCCTCGTCCGGTGTATTCCAGCACTGCTCCGTTCAGGCGGACGTCGTGCAAGCGGAGCCAGTCTTCCTCACACCCATCGACTGACATGCGCACATCCTCCTGCCATGCCCATCGGAGCTCCTGACGCAGCCGTACTTCCTCACCGCTGGTCTGGAGGGTTACTGACGGGTAGAATCCACCTGGGGGGAGGGGGACTACACTTGTGCCCACCTGGAGAAAGACACAGACATAAATCAGTTTCTTTCTTACTAAGAGGATCCATTCTAAATAACTGTAATGCACCTCTTTGCCATTCTTGGTGAAGAAGACAGGCACACACATATAATAAGGATCCTGCCCTTCTTGCATTCTGGAAAACTTGATTCCACAGCCCATTCTGTCCCCGCATTCGCAAGTGGGACCAAAAGGTACACCACTAGATCTCCCTTTGTACAGACGCCCATCATATGCATAGTATCCAACTGAATCTGAAGTCCAGCCAGGAGGAAGGTCGAGGGGATGGCGGCGAGAGCAGAGGCCCACTGTGATGTGTCCTCCTGTGCGCAGTCCACTGCCTTCAAGAATTTCCACCTCAAAGTAATCATTCTCAGGGCTCAGAGGCTGCGGGCCGATGTACATTCCAACAAGCTCTTCCTCACCCGGTGCATAACTGAGGACGAAACATGTGCCATAGAATTACTTGCCATTTCAAACGGGTTATTTCATGTCCTTACCTCAGCACGTCTCCCTGTATGGTGACCCTCTCGCAGCGAGGTTTGTCCAGTGGTGGATCATCCCTAGAGGTGGACCGCTTGGTCCTGAGGGCTAGCTGACTGATCTCAGCCAGGTTTCTGGCCATCAGCCCCTCCATCTTGGTCTCATTCAGGGAGCCAAAGAGCTTCTTGAAGAGCACAAGTAGGTTCGGACTCACACAGCTCATGTGCCACTGCGTCTGTCCGTGGGTTTGCCTCAGGCTACAGGAGCTACGCTCTACTACCGACGTCTAAGGTCCTACCTGTTGTACGGAAAGGTTAAGGTGCAGCAGAAGAGGCGATTAATGCATGGGAGCAACATATGTTCATGATCATGAGATGCTTTGGCAGAAAGTTGAGGTGGGTGAAAGCATGACAGTGCAGGGTGTAACACAGGTAAAGTCATACAGTTCACTTGATATTTGTTTTACTCTGTGGTTTCCACATATACAAGATGTGCCTAATGGACTTTTCATTGTTCCACCTTGTACTGCAGTAATATGACCTTCACACTTGCCTTATCAAACACTTTTTATATAGATGAGATCAGGTCTGGTGTTGCCAAATGCATCTCCTCTGATTTTACATGACACATGCTGTATGTAACAACTTATTTTAAGACGTTAATGGCATTTGAGCCATGTAATTTTATTTAATAATGATGAGCTTCAAGCATAATAGCAAGTGCCATATTAGCATAACATAGCAAAATGTGAATGAGAACAATTCTTTGTGCTTGGTATGTCATGCCAACATGTAAGGAGGTCTTATGCGATTTATATTCATTAAGATTTGACATGCATTATCAAGCGATATGGAGGTTACTGCAAAGAACCATATGTAGGTCAGCATGTGGATTACACAACTTCATCCACCACTCTGAGCCGGTACAGGTGAGTCGTACGTAACAACAGAGTGCGAAATCATGCCAGAAAGGAGGTACTGCAACTCAAAATGTAAAGGCTACTCGTCCTTGCGACGGGCAAGTCTGGTGCACCTGCACAATATCTGTGAATGAGCAGATGCACCCAACTTGCCCCCAGAGCAAAACCATCTGGCGGACTTACATGGTGTCCAGAAAAAGCAAAAGCGACGTAGGCAACCTCCCGTCCAGGTTAGCTCATGCGGCCCATAACGAAGCTGAACTAAAATGAAACGACAAAATGTTGGGTGTGGTCTGCTGCGACACCTTCCCTGACTAGGAGGGGCTGAGGCCAAATAATGATAAAAAAGAGTATAGCTTGCACAAAAGTGACAACAAAAATGATAATGACAAGTCGTGTGATATGGTGATACACCCTCCCTCCCCTTCCAAATGCCCCCGGTTGACTGGCACACCCGGTGGGGTGGATCCTTTCCCCAACTCAAATGGACATACCGGGGGCGTGTGCGTGTGTGTGCTTTTTTAGGAATTTGGATCACAAAAAAAATATTGCGCCTATACTGCTGCTGCTGAAACACCGAGCGATTCTATGGCCTGCTTTCCGCTTCGTCTGGCAACGAAGCAGGGTCCAAGTGGGCGGTTTAGCATCTTAACTGCATTAAATTGCTTACTTTACTAATTTTACTGTGGCTTACAATTTTTATTGGTAAATCATGGGGTAAATTCATGCTAAATGTGTTGGCTACCTTGCTTGAGGCGCAGTCGTTTGTTTTTAAGATGGCCGGCGTTGGATTGTGAAAATGTGAGGGAGGCGGTTTGTTTGGCGGGGTCTCTCCACGGCTTGGGTGTGACATGGGGACTGCCTGCGTCCAGGGCCGAAGGTACACTCTTGCTGCATCCTCCTGGTTGCTAGATGCACTCGGGAGACGTTGGTTTGGACCTAAATTTGGGGGCAGGGAGGGAGGGTTGTCAAGTTGGTGAGGCGTAAATGAGAGCTACGAATGGGTGCAACTGTCTTGCAATGGAGAGACAAGTTATGCTCAGATTTGTTTAAAACTGGTTCCACATTCTGTACATATCATTCGATGTGCACTGCTGTCATACTTGATGTAATAACATGACTGGGAGGTAAAAAAATATCCTTGAACATGAACGAATATCCAGTCAGTATCCTGTGTGTGCATTGTTCAGTATTGTTGTTGTGTGAATGTCAAGTGTTGGATTTTTTTCCGCTTGCCGGTGACCTCTACCTGTCAAGTTCATGTGTGACAGTTGACCTGCATAACATCAGGCAACAAATTAAATTCAATAAATGCAGGGGAGGTGTGGTGGCCGAGATGGTAACGTCTCGGCTTGCTGAGTGAAAGGCCTCAGGTTCGATCTCCGCCTGGGGAACCTTCCTTTCACCTGCGTCAGGAGGGTCTCTGACCTGCACCAAGGAGGTGTCTGGCAACCTAACCTCCTGGGGAACAGCACATGACCCGTAGCTACGACATTGCACCTTGCACCCATGATCCCTCCCACTTCTTCAGATACTGCAAGTAGGATGTTGCTTATTGCTTTGCTGTTGGCTGGAGGTTCTTTAAATGGCCAGTTACAGTTTATTACTGGACCTTGATTTTTTACTCCAGAAAACCTGTCACATTTGCATGTTGATAGTATATTGGTTTTACTTTTTAAAAATTGCATACGTGCATTTTATTACTCATTTTGTGTAAATTTTTCACATTCCTTCACCTATTTTATCCTTCTTCGTTATCTTTCAAAATTCTTAACCCCTGATGAAGATGCTGCCAGAGAGTCATTGAAGGATATTATTATGAGTTTTATGTCGAGTATTGTCCAAGTCAAGTGCATGAGAGTTGCACTGTATTGCATACACTAGTTTTGCGCAATGGCGAATTGGCGATATCGTACCCAATGAGGTTCAACCAAAAGGCTATTATTGTATGACATACACTATGACTGTAATGTGTACCAGAGATGCGTGTACAGGAAGTCCCCGGTCTACGAATGGGGTTACGTTCCTGAAAATGTCCATAACCTGGATTTGTACATACAGTAACGCCAAGAGCTGGTAACGCGGATCCCTTAGGAACAGCGCATGTATACTGCATAAAGATTCTGCTCCAAAGCCGCTTACGTCGTGTGTTTGTTTACATGTGTGGAAGAACGTAGTGTCCCAATTATTTATGTATTTTCCAACTTGTTTTAGCCTTGTATGATTTTGTTGTAGGGCCTATTTGTCATTTGTGGAATTTCATCAGTTTCAGCACTGATTACCCCAGGCTGTTATGTGCATATTCTCAGATGGACTTGCATGCATGGTATTTTTGGTATGATTGATTCTGTTGGTATACCCTACCTAGTGTACTGTACAGGATGACACTAAAGGCAGGATACATACCTAGGTGTAATTGAATTTTGTATTGTTAGTTTTCATTGTGCCAACTCCAAGTGCCAAGTGCCAACTCATCCTTTACTGACTGTCAACAATCTGCCACTGGAAACCAACAGTACAATCTAATTACCTATAGTATGTATCCTGACTTTAGAGTCACCCAGTAGTGTATCACATATGAATGTGACTTGGTACTAAGTCTGCTTGTTAATGTGTTTGATACATGTATGAATTATTATTGAAATATGTTCTTGTGCCTTGTACTTGTTATACTTATGGAAATGTATGATTATAGTTTTTGTTGCACTCTTTTTGTTTCTTTTGCACCATTTTTATTTTCGTACTGTCATGCTTTTTTTTTGCATGATTGTTGTTGTCATTGTTGTGTTGCACAGATCCTACTAAGGATCTGACCTAAGGAAAGTTAAACCGATCACACCTTGGGCATATTTCATTATTGCATGCTAGTGACAACACTGTACCTCCTTGTTCCCCGACATCAACATGCAGTGCCACAAAGTGCTTAACGTGATGGGTTTAATTTTAATAACAGCATATTCCAAATATTTTGTTTGACAATAAATGAAACATCTAAACCAAAGGACTGGTAATTTGCCACAAATTGTGGTAACCCAACTCCCAAAATACTTGTGAACCNCCCCCCCCCCCCTCAAAAAAAAAAAAATCGGCTACTTGAAATTCCCGTAACAGTTAGCCCCGTAATCACATCCGCGCGCCCAAGTGCTAATGACACATCGATGCGAAAATATACTCGCTGGCTATAATAAAACTCTAATCGCATTTAGCCCGCTTCCAACACACACCCACTTTTGCCAGGCCGTTGAGTGTTGAGCGGAATGAAATTTGATTGCAAACGTACTGTACCATCACCCCATGAAGTTCGTGCCTGTTTTTCAATTTTTTAAATATCCGACACAAAAATTTTGTTGCTAAATTTTTTTTTCGAAAATTTGCAGTATTCCGATTTGACAAGGGTAAAATGAGGCAAAGTGATAATTTTGAAGCGGAAAATTAGCATCTACAGGGTACCGTGGCTTAGTTCTGCTTCGGCTGCCAAGAATCGGTCTGTACTCTTACTCCATTAAGACTAATTGCGTGTGCTAGAGAGGGTGGGGTTCTCTACAACTATGCCGTGCATTCTTGAGTGCATTCCAAGGCGAGGTCCCTACCCAAAAACTTAGATTGTAGTCGGGAATACGCGGGGCTCGGTTGTCGTCTGAAATGCATTGCGTTGCGGATCCACTTCGTATGCGGCCTCTATTAACATAATAAGGCAGGGGTAATCAAGAGGCAGGATGTTGCCAGTTTGCTCAGAAAGTTGAAGGAAAATGAATCCAGGCCGTTTCACGACACACTACAAACGAGCCATCCTGTAGGCATATTGGCAAACCCCAAGTGGTCCCCGCAACCGGCCCTAACCTAACCTTCCTTGCGGATACAGCCGTATCTTCAGCGGATACAGCCGTATCTTCAGCGGATACACCCGTATCTTCAGCGGATACAAAAACTTATGAGAGTAGGTGGGCCGGTACACTTGGGTTTTGCCTATGCGTCCCGTAGGTCCAGTCCACCCACTTCCATCTAGTGACGGACAACGGGACAAGTGAAGACTAAATAATATTATTGGCTCAAATTATACAGGGTGTTAATCCTAAGCGTGTCACCAGAAAAGGTGGTGGTAGAGGGCGCAGGTGTGAGCATTTTTGCATAAGGAACTAGGGGTCGGAAACGCACCATCACCGAGTTACGCCCCTTTCAAGTTTGCGGCAGGCAGTGTGCAAGAGGCGTGCGGCACGCGGTGGAGTGACTCGGTGAGGGTGCGTTTCCGACCCATAGTTTCTTATGCAAAAATGCTCACATCTGCGCCCTCTACCACCACCTTTTCTGGTGACACGCTTAGGATTAACACCCTCTCTACGCAAAAACTGCCAATTGCTATAATATAGCTTATAGCAAGTTTTAGGTCCATAGACTGTTCTAGTGACTGCAGAGTAGGGGTAAAGGCTTTGAAGCGTACATACATTGGTGGTCAAGTTTCGGGCGAGCCAAATGTACTATAGTCTATGGCAAAGTGAGCAGAATGGGAGAGTTGAGAGCTAAGGCTTTTATAGAAGAGGTATAGGATATCGGGTAGGGGGGGTGAGAGGAGTTATATAGAGAGTATATGGCAAAAAGGCCGATACAAAAGTGCAAAGTTGGGTTGGCGGATTGGGCTCCATCGCGCTGCAAGGCACGCCACTCACTCAACTTTCAGCTGCACCTGTCCGTCATGTCATGTGACCTATCTTCATGCTGTCACATCGGTGCACTTCGCCACTCATCGCATCGCACGTTTTGCAACCCACACATCAGGTTACAGGGTGCTGTGGGCGAATTGTGACGAGGTGTGGAGAGCCCTACTTACCACTGTTGAAAGTGTGGCCGTGACAGGGTGGACATGGGGTCCGGACTTTTCGCCCCCGACGGGTGACCTGTGCGTGACATTGAAGACCTCACGAGGGTTATTGGTCACAGAAAATTCGGGCTAGCCTCGACAGCAGTGTACCCTCTAGCGGCTGAGAAGGGGGTATACCACGACTCGCTGCGCTCGGCGGTGGGGCTTCGCCCCTATACCATGATAATGGGTGCTGGCACTCATTGTAGTGTTCCCAGCAGCCGGAATATCTCGCATCGTATATGCTCTCAATAGCCGCATTAGCCATAGCATTAGTCGATCCTCGCTGAAATATTTCAGCGCCATCCCCTACCCACCAGTCAACGACATGCATACAAATTCGCACTTTCCCCCTTCGCATCTTCAATCTCAATCCCATATTCTTGTATTGTACAAGGTGTCCTCTCCACAGCCTGTGAAATAAAATCAGGCTGTTTGATGGAAACCGGTTATAGTCTCAAGATGTCGGAAGAAAAAGAGGAAAGTTGCGAACATGAGCTGAGATAGGTAGGAGTTAGAGGGGGGGAAATGAAAGTGTGAATCGGTGCGAATGAAGAAGGATCTGGGAAGAAGCCAATAGGCGGCAGGAGGGTGGAGAAGAGTCATTAGCAGGGGCAGATAGGCGGCTAACCGACTAGCTCTCTGTTCCAGGTGAGCTACTATCACCCTCAGGATATTAGGTTTCTCTCGGTACCTTCAGGGTGTTCATATACGAAACAAATAGTATACGTGGCCGGTAGATGGCTCCGTGTCCTATGCTGCACCGCTCTAGTATTTTCTCAGTGTCTGTCATTTTGTGTGAATCGATAGGTGTCTCGGGCTCTTCCTTCCTGGCTCCCCCGTATCATTCTTCATGAGTGAAGTCCTCCTCACGGAACACTTGGCCACTGGTGTTCAAGTCTCACTTCCACCAAGCGTGGGCCCATGTCCTCCATCCATCTTCTCCGGCTTCTTACTTCCTTTTGCGTTCCAAGTACCACCTATATCTTTCCCTGTGCTGACTGCTGCAGACCAAACCAACCTAAGCAGAAAGTCCGGAGTCTCAAACACTGCACAAGCAACTTTCTCACGCTTCAGACTTACATATGGAAAAGAATTTTAAAAAATCGCAGTTATTTTATGAATGTGATAACATTTGGTTAATTTTGACAAGTTATGAAAAATATGAAGTTATTTTGTGCAAACGATCGAAAATAACGGTTATTTTATGCAAACGATCAAAAGTCGCAGTGATTTCACACAAACGATCAAAAGTCACAGTGATATTGTGCAAACGATCAAAAATAACGCTTAAAATCGCAGTGATTTCACCCAAACGATCAAAAGTTGCAGTTATTTTGTGCAAACTATTGCAAATAACGCCTATAATCGCAGTGATTTTACGCAAACGATCAAAAGTCAGTTATTTTGTGCAAACGATTGAAAATAACGCCGAAAATAGCAGTGATTTCACGCAAACGATCAAAAGTCGCAGTTATTTTGTGCAAACGATTTAAAATAACGCCGAAAATCGCAGTTATTCTAGTCAAACGACCAAAAGTCGCTGTTGTTTTGGACAAACGATCAAAAATAGCGCCGAAAAGCGCAGTGAATTCACGCAAACGATCAAATGTCGCAGCTATGTTGTGCAAACGATCAAACGTCGCGGTTTTGTTCAGACGATTGAAAATAACGTCGAAAGTCGCAGTTATCTCACACAAACAATCTAAAGTCGCTGCTTTTTTGTGCAAACTATTTAAAATAACTCCGAAAATCGCAGTGATTTCACGCAAACGATCAAAAGTCGTGGTGATTTTGTGCAAACGATTGAAAATAACGTCGAAAGTTGCAGTTATTTTTGCGGTGACTATCTACATCGTTTTGCTGTGTAATCATCAGGTGTGAACAAGTTACGCAGTGCAGCTCCTAGGTTACTCCTGAAGATTCGTCTTGTGGATAGCCATTGTTCCAGTTGACAAGCCGGAAACAATGGGAACATGACCACACAAGGAGTCGACCTAGCTAATTCCATTAGCTATGAGGTGTGAGAAGGAGGCCTGACCAAAGAAGCCCTGAGGATCTCAAACTAATCGATGTACTTTTTTGTTGGGCAAGGCAGGCCACAAGGGTCCAATTGGTGTTAATTAGCACCATACGGCGGGAAGGAGGTGGTGGGAGGGGGGGGGGGGACGAAGAAAAAGGAAGTAAGTCCGGTGCTTTTCTTCTAGGAGGAAGAAAGCAAGACCACCTTCACATCCTTGTGAGGAATTTCGTGCCGAAATGAAAGAAGGGATGGGCTGTGGGGAAGGTGGGGTGGGAGCCTTTGGAGGAGATAAAAGGTGGAGGTCGAAGGGTTAGGAAAAGGCGTGGACAAAAGGCCGGAAGGAAAGGCTGCCGGGCTTCTAAAGGAGGGAGAACTGATTAACTTTTGTTTGTAGTTTTAATTGAGATTTTACGGGTATTTAATCTGTGCTAGCGCATTATTGCTGGGCGAGAAAAGGTAGAGAATGGTGCAGAATTTGATATCGAAAGCCGATTTGGGGGGTACCAAAGCAATGGCAAATTGATATTTGCGATTTTTTTTCACCATATCGCTGATATCGGCGATATGTCGAACTGGGCGGCACCTAGGGTCCTAGGCGCAAACTTATGCTTTTCATCCTGGCGAGGCGCTAACCCATGCATCTCTCTTGTCCACCGGGTGGACTAATCGGCAGGCGTTAGCCCCTACCGATTAGACATGGTGGCGAACAAGAGAGGCATATAGGTTAGCGCCTGGCCAGGATGAACTACCCACTTCGGTCCCATGCAAACCGCTTAGTTTCGATGCACGTGTAAGTGAGACGTGAGTTGAACAGGCACCGTTTGTGATAATTTCTACCACCCGGCTACCCCCCCTACCTTTTCTCTCGGACTAACTAACTAATGAGATGGGGGATTAACATGGGAGTGTTTAGCGTGCGAGCAGGGAGCTCACTCATTAATCCTAGTTACTGTATAGTTAGGCGGGGACCCTCCGTGTCCTGGATGTTGGAAAGGGTAGGTCCTAAAATCCGTTCCAAATTGCGAGGATTGTCCGTCCCGTCTTAATGCAGCTTGAGCTCCCCAATGACTAAGATGATGACTTCTCTCATTTTTTTGGGTCCGATTTTTTTTAGGGGAGGGGGGGGGGGTGCGACACTTGATGTCGTGTCCTAGAATACGGATGGGACAGGGATTTGGGACGGATTTTGCCATCCTTTCCGCCCGTAGGCACAGGCAATTCTGAGGGGGTAAAAATTAAGGCGTGGGTCATTGAGGGGATTAAGAAGAGGGACTTTGTGATGGTACGTGACATTGGAAGTCGGGGTTAAGCCCGTGGGAACGGGTCTTTTTGTTGGGAGCAGACGGGACGTGGTGGGATTTTTGGGATGTTCTGGGAAAATGTTTAGGAGATGTAGGAATGTGTACTGGGACACTTTTTGTGTGCGTTTTAAACTGGTTGCATTACATGTACAGTGTTTGCCGGATGCTTCAATCCCTCAGATGGACTTTTTATGTTGCTGATACCAATCACGAGCTATTCATTTATAGATTACAGGCACTCATGGGGATGCGCCCTAATTAGAAGTGGGAGCCTTATACTGTATCAATTAGGCTAATAACTGAAGAGTACCGGTAGGAGTTTTGAGAGGGTTAACTCATCCCTCACATTTTGTCATGCGATTTGAAAATACCATTGCGGCAATATAATCGATTGAGGAAAATTTGACTTTCGGATACAATACATATTTATACAGTATAAACATGGCTTAACGGTGTACCTTGCTGTGTACCATACAGTGCACCTGGATGAAATTAGGCCAATTATTTTTTTTTGCTTATTGAACGCTCCAATTGGGATTTGAAATATGTAATTACAAAATTGCATCACAGCAAATATGAACTTGCATCACATTGTACTCATAGATTGTCTCTTGATCGATGGGCTCAAAATGACTTCCAGCAATACCGACACGCTCCAAAATTGCAAATTAAAACCATCTGGAACATCCCAAAAAAATGACAACCTCCCCAACCGATCCAGGTTGACATTCAGTTAATGCCGTCACTGAACCACTCCGACGGCATCATTTTATGCATAGTTGCACCGCTCAGTAATATATATTGTTGACACAGACTAACGCAGCGCCACATAGATCACTGCCCAAAGCTTTTTGACTGCTGGGATCGCTAAAAAAAAAAGAATTTACGATCCAGGTTCCGAAGCCATAATTCGAGCAAGCGAAACGTCCAGAATGAAAGCCATGCGTCACATTTTCCCTGAGGTCCAATAAATGAAGAGCCACCGGGCGTGAATACCCCCCTACTACACACACCGTATCTATTTTTCTTTATAGATGAGGGGGGGTCCAAAGCTACGACTGTTTGGGACGTGTAAATTCCGAATAAGATGCGTGTCTTGGGACGAGCTTGTTTCTTCCCCCCAAATGCAAATCGGGGGGGATCGAGGACTATAAATCGCCTAGAGGGTCCAACATGGGGATTTGGGAAGGGGTAAAAAAAAAAATAAAGGTGGAATTTCCTTGTAGGCGACATGCTAATTATTAGAGTTGCTCTTACGTGGCCTACAAGATTGGCTGGTTAAGTTCTCCTGGCGGACGAGATTGGTAATTACATTTCCATTTCTCAGAATTATGAGACGGAAGTCCGAGACGTAATGGCGGAGTCTTTCTCTGCGAAAAGGTGGAAACTCGAGGAGGGTGCCGTTTCTCACTGTGCCAGAATAGGTCTGTGACAGGCTTGGAAAAGTAACTAGGCTTCTTAGGCTTTTAAAAAAAAATCGGCAACTATCTGCAGTGCGTAATGAGGTTCCGAAAATTATACGGCGAGTCTGCAGGCGATTTATATTCTTTTAAAGGGATACTCCACTCAAAAAACAAGTTTGGCTCTCAAAATCGGGCAAAAAATCCGGAATCCGACGGTGCAATTCGTTTTTCGCTACGCGGAACGGTAATCCCAGGGCGAGGTGTCAAAGTGCGTCGTCTGCTAATGAGTGGCGCCGCCACGCGGGGAACAGGGGAACTGGAGGGCTGCACCGCTCTGGGATGGGGCTAAGCGCGCGGGCAGGCGGGAGCAGCCCTCCAGTTCCCAAGGTCCCGAGGGCGTCGCTGGCGGACGGCCAGCTTCTAGCGCACTATTTGAATTTCCCCACTTTGACCCCTCGCCCTGGGATTACCGTTCAGCGTCGCGAAAAACGGATTGCACCTTCGGATTCAGGATTTTTTGCCCGATTTTTAGACACAGAAACTAGTCGTCGCTGGCTACCCCATCTCTGGGATTATACCGTGATGTTATGAATGAATGAATGACTGAATGGATATTTGAGACAAACTTGCTTTTTGAGTGGAGTGTCCCTTTAAGCCCGTAAAGAAATGGTTTATTTAGGGATGATTCATGGTACTGTACAGTATGATGCTAGCACAACTATAGCAGTATTGCCCATACCTTGCAATTTTGATGACTGGATGTCAACACAGGTGTTAGTCACTTTCAGACCCAGCTCATCCACAATTTACGGGCGTCACATTACTGCCACGCCTTCAACAGAGCCGGCCAATTAAATAAGCAATGCTCATCCGAACCTGTTCCGTTTGAGCCAATCAGCATACACAATTCACATCCGGATGATCCCTTCAGAAAATGGTATGCTAACGAATTCTTTTGCGACCCACTTCACGTTGTAACGAAAGTTTTCAATGCGTTTTACTTATTAGTCCTAACCAAAATCCGAGGAACCCCTCCAAAATTAAATGGGGCTCGGTGTAAATAGTTAATTTGCTCTAAAAGTTGCTTTTCGGTCCAAGTCACTCCGGGTTGGTTTTAGGTTGGTCGGGGGGTCTTCAGCATTTTATTTTTTTTTCCAAAAAAGAGTGGTATGGCGTTGCATACTTCTCATGCAAGACCATCCAAGGGGTTCCTCGGGTGGATACACTTAATTATGGCCGAACTTCTCCGCACCGGGACAAGGAATGTTAATTAAAAGTACGTCTCATGCAGGGCGGGAGAGAAAGAGTGTGTGTGTGGGGAGGGGGGATTCCTCCGTCGACTAAGAATTTGCAAAAGCACGGAATTACTATTGCAAATCTCTGGAGGGGCGTGGCTTGCACTTTGTCCCGCCAAGAATGTTTTACTATCTTGGCATTTGCGTTGTGGAGAGGGAAAGACTTAGAAATGGAAAGGGGATTATTGTTCACTTGGTTGAGTCGGAATTAGAGGTTGCAACAAAATTTTTGGATTTATATTTTAGGGTAGAAAAGCTGTTTAAATGATGTCAGATTAATGTAGTGTCTTGGAGGGTGTTATTGCAACGGTGCGTGTGAGGTGGCTTTAAAACTATACCCCCCAAAAAATGTATATATCTTGGTGACAAAGGCAGCAGTAACATCTGTAACAGGCTGACTTTTTGAGGTGAAAAGTTGGTAACGGGCCCGATAAAATGCTCCTTTCAGACCAAGAAATCTCTGTTCCACGCCGTTACCTTTCAAAGACAAATCCTCCTGCTGACCACAAAGCCAGCCTCTCATCCATTTATGTAAGATTCGAATCAAAAAAAAAAAAATATTAGGTAGTATCCATTACATCTAGTACAGCAGTTTTGATTAGAAGTACTTTTTTTTTTTTTTGGAAAAATTGGTTTCTTTTCAGCATATCAGTTTCCTTTCACAGTATTTCATCGAACCGAATGTAGACGGGGGGAAAAAACTGAAAGGGAGGTTTCTTTGTTCTTTTGGCTCCAGTGTTTTGTACCTGGAAATACGATCGGTTATAGAGTGGAATTTACCAAACTCAATCACAAAATGGGGACAAGCTCGCGGTTGTTGCTCTCTAGGGTCTGAGGTCGAAATCGACTCTATATGCGTCGAAGGCGTGAAAAAAAAATTCTTCCTTGTACACATGTTCGTAAATGGCAACCTGAACCCTGAAGAACACACCTTTTTATATATTTCGCGATTTTCATAAAATAGGTCAAAAAATGGTACCAATTGATTTCTGTATGTAGGTTGTATAAATTTACAGAACATCACGTTTTTGGATGGGGACCAAAGGCTGAGAATATGCGAGAATGCAAGCTTCTCCTTATTTCTGAAGAGGTTGGAAGGAGTCAAAAGAAAGTTAATTAAACGCGAGTGAAAGGATGTTGTCCCTGTAAATAAGGAAAAGAGGGAAATGAAGATAAGGGCGCGATGGAGCGTGACCAATCACCTTCCTCCTCTACCATGCCCTGCAGCCCTTCTCTTTGTCGCACTTGTTTGCCACTCAAAAAAAAAGTAGGATTCCACTTTTTTGACGAGGTGTTCTGCAGTACGAATTTGCAAAATTTTGACCCTTTTTTCTGTAAAAAGAAGTGCTAAAATTGATGATTTAAAACGGTGGTTAATTGCTCACTATGATATTGTTGTGGCACTATTGACGAGAGTAAATGTGGAGGCCATTTGTAAGCTAATTCGCAGCTTAGGCAGTTGTCATTATCTTAGAGCTTCCTGAGGAGACACCCCAAAACTTGAATTTCCA
Source organism: Catajapyx aquilonaris (assembly GCA_000934665.2). Classification (NCBI taxonomy): domain Eukaryota; kingdom Metazoa; phylum Arthropoda; class Diplura; order Dicellurata; family Japygidae; genus Catajapyx; species Catajapyx aquilonaris. The sequence goes on along the minus strand of JYFJ02001773.1, from coordinate 36,855 downwards.
AGTCGCTCATTTCCAATTGCAATCAGTCCAACTTAGAATTCGCGATTGTTACGGGTGTCAGTAACATTGGGGTTGCCAGATGGTGGGAACAGTAGCTGCTGGTCTCACACTATTCTGAAAATGAGAGATAATTGTTGTATTATGACTATCATTGTTATATTCACACACACTGTTAGCAGCATGAGGGGTTTTATCAGTAATGAACAGCAATTATTGGACGCTGTCATAATATTATAGCTCACAATTATTATAACTATGAGATAATTATGTGTTGTAGTGTACAATCACGATGATTCGCAATTATAGCCAGGTTAATATGCAGTTGATATATTAAGCAGGTGCTCGTAATAGTATTTAACATTTTGGGAGGATATTGCCATATTTTGTAAATTCAAGCGATAGGTAGTAAACAGACAATTTGCATGTACAGTCTGGAGCAAAAATGTAGGTACACTGTAAAACCGCTTCAAGGTAGACGTTGTAATTTTGTTGATTGTTACATTCAAATAAAAAAGAAAACTAGAGCATACTGTACAATGCTGAAAGTGCATTATGACAGTTCAGAGATTTTCATCTACCAGCTTTGTCTGCCACATTTTCCTCTTTTGTATAGCCTTATCTTACAACTGTAGAAACTTGACAACTTTTTGCCCTCAACTTAGCTAAAAAGTTTCTAGTTGAGAACTCGCAATTTAGTATTACTCACGTAAGCTCAAGTTTAGTTTTTTTTTTCACTCCTTCATTTTTTTGTATGATGGAAGATGAGCTTGTACGGGCGTCTAGAATTCGAGAAGCCATCGGGTATTATGTGAGCCGGAGCGATGGTTGTCTATCCCCGATCCCTGACGTGGGAGGAAGGGGATTTCTTATATAACAAAAAAGCCGTTAGGAGTCGCGAGCGTAGCAGACACGTGATTCGGTTTTCAAGTGGATTAAAATGGCCGACCTAGACGCGAAGGTATTAACTAATAATGGGAAAGTTTCGCTGTACTATGGAGGTTAGGAAATGAAATTGGGAAATAAAATGTACTGGCGAATATTTGTCAGTTGATCAGTATCGATATTTCCGATATTTGACATTTGAGTTGCATTGTTATCGATCTTTGAGCCTAGAGGGTTTGGAACTGTTTTAAAAATGGCCCGTTAGGAGTCGTGGGTGCAGCAGACACGTGATGTGGCTACAAATTGGCCCAAAATGGCGTGAGACACAACGTGTAGTAAGTAATAGGGAAAGTTTCGGGTGCTGTATGGGTTTCTATCGGTATCATTTTTGGAAGGGTAAGAGAAGGGGGGTGAGGAAATGAAAGCGAGGGGAATAAATTCGAGGAGGAATCCTAGGGATGCAGTGGGCTGCAAAGACTAGTTAAGGCGTTGCGGTTTTTACGAGCGCATTTGTCACCCGGGACTATAAGCTCCGGCAAAGAGCTTTTCGAATTTCAACTCCCGCCCCACGTCATAAGGCATTTATAACCCATTAATGAGAATGATGGCTTGTGAGAAGGCGGAGTTTCCAAAGAAAAGGCACCCCCGCTTCGCTTTCGCATTTCGTTCAGAATTAAGGCCAACAGTATAATCTGACGACGTCACCAAGAATTTATTAATCGCCCCCCCCCCTACCCCCTACCCCTCACTTCCAGCTCATCAGGACTTATATCCTGCCCTGTAAAGCTCAACGACAACTACTTGCGCCTTCCTACCCAAATTATACTGCCTCTATTTGTGTTTACGAAGATTTTTCAGCCGAGGAAATGGCGGGAATTAGCGAGCTCTAGGACGGGAATTGCCTTCTAGGGTTGTCCAAAGTGCATGGAAGGAGCATCAAGTCTGGGCCAATAAGGCAGAGTCTTCTGAGAGTTGTAGGGGGCTTCTAAGGAGCTTGCGTTACGCGCAATTAATCGAATGGGATCGGAACAGGAGGGCTAGTTGTTCTAAGTGCGCTATTTGGAATATTTTAAATCGAAAATGGCTGGGATTAAAGGGGACCGTTTAAAGTCCCACTTCTGACACCATGTTGTGTGCCGCGTCGGAACAGAGCGAGCAAAAAGACGCGTCTAGTCTTTAGCCCTCGTACATTACCGAGGGGGTACTCACTCGACTGTAAAGTGTACACTAGAGTACCAAATTCAAGGAGTACCAAGGAGTACATGGGAGTACCTGGGAGTATCAAGGAGTACCTGGAACCTGGAGTACCAAAGAGTACCACTGCAGGTGACACCGGCGTACCGAAGTGAGTACCCCCTTGTACATTACTCATTACTACGGAGACCATAACCATGCAATATCTGGAGAGATAACCTCCATGTATGGATCTGCCGTCAGATGTAAGAAGACCGTAACTCAAAAACTAGTAAGGGTGAAAGTTGCATGCATGCCCTGCACTAATCCCCCCCTGACTCAGAGGGGATTTGTGCAGGGCGTGCATGCGACTTTCACCCTTACTAGTTTTTGAGTTACGGTCTTCTTACATCTGACGGCAGGGATGTAGTCGCATGTCCGTAACAGCAGGTGGCACCACTTCCTGCTAGCAGTTTTCCTACTGCAAAATATACATTCTACAAAAAAATGTCCCCTTTCTCATCCCCTCCCACCTGCCCAATATGTCAACCACGGGTGGTAGAAATGCAGTGTGACAATTCCTGTCCCTGTGGACGCACATCCGAGACTGTACTTACAGGATGCGAGAATGTCTTCATCAATTTGCGCCTCCAGCTTTTTGAATGTGGGGGTCATCCTTTTCGATTTGGGACGCATACGACAAGACAAAATCTTTCCTTCCAAATGATGAAGACAAAAGGAAAATGGAAGTTCGGAGAAGGGACAAAAGTTGAGGCGAAAGCGAATCAATTCTTCACTTCCTGTTACGCCCGAGTGACAAACGCATACTTTGTGACTCTAGAAAATGTCAAATAGTATGTCGCGTAAGTGAAATCATAACTTGGTGGAAATATGGCGGAAAAGGGGACTCTTTTCTTGGAAGGTAAGAGTTGAGCACACTGAGAAAAGGAAGGCTCCCTTTTTGGGAGCTCCCCCGATGTGCATAATGGGCCAGCTCTCTTCAATTTCCATGAAAATAGTGCGCGCCCTTTATCCCAAAGTATCTGACAACCAAAGGGTCAGCTCGTAAAAGGCTCTACGAATGGAGATTTTTTTCCAAAAAATAAAAAAAGGAGAGGTAGGAAGAATGGAGGAATGGAAAAAAGGAGAGAGCACATTAGGATCTATATATACTCTCTTTTACCTACAATGCTATTCAAATTTTGTGTTCCTTACCCATTCACATGGTTGGAGGAACCACGATTTCTTCGGGTTTATCATCATACAAATGGGGTAAGATAGGACGTCTTATTGCTTTATTATGATCAGCCATGTTCAAACAGTTCTCATGTAGTAGACTGCTTATGTATGTAACTTGTGTTGTTTTTCATTGTGACATTTGCTTTCGTATGGCATTTTATGCAGTTGGTTACAAAATTCAATAAAAAGTGGAGTAAACACTGGTATGATGAAAGTGAAATTTATGTTTAAATGCAAACACGTCAGAAATTTGCAGTGATTAAAATTTCATTTGCAATTACAGCAAAAAACTACCATGTCTTTGTCATCCAGTATGTTATGCGTCCATATTTTGTGATAAATGCAATTACCTTTTTGTACTGTTACTTGACGGTTGTGTCATAATGAGAGTGCCATTTCACATTGTTTTACAGTATGCAGTGCATCAGTTTTAATCATGCTAAAGTAAGTTTGATACATGAATGCTGAAGTTCAGTATAATAATATTGATTCTTTCTATTCATTCTGCCTCATTTGAAAAGCGGTGCATGAAAAGTAGGGATACTCTTTTTTTAGTGAAGTTTGATATAGGAAATGTGGGAGCGAGGCTGGTAGATTTTAATTTTTCAGTGTACCTAGGCGCACTTTCAGGTTATTTTTTCATGCTTTCATATGAGAGCTCTGTCAATTTCATTTTCATATCACTCGAATAATTAATATTGGACAAATTGCAGCATTTGTATAGTAAATATATGATTTAAAATATGGCATGTTATGGCTGCAGTCTGTTCCTAACATATTTTAATATCATATTTGCAACATCATGATATTTTACTTCACATGCGGTTTGAAATAGAAACTTTAGCGAATTTGTCTCCCTGTGGAATTTTCTGAATTTTCTTTTTTCTTGGAGCTGCAAAGTTATTTGTGAGCTTTGAAAAAGAAGAGAATAAAAACATCTGGCTTGTAAAAGGAGGGGGTTGGGGGGTAGGAGTTTCTAACCGAGCGTTGCTAATGGAACGCTTCAGGTGATGTTGAATTGAAGGAAATGAGCAGGTTTGAAGTTAAAGGGACTAGGAGGCGCCCTTGCACCCTTTCCAGATTTTGGAAAAAGGGAGCAGGAGTTTCATTTAAAGTATTACAAAATTATCTGTACTTTTAAATGCTTAAATATCAGTGTTGAGACAGTTTAAAAATGTGCCCGTTAATGCTGATGCAGGATTACACCTATAGAGGTACGGTATCCAAACTTTGTGAACGTCAGCATGAATGGTAACTTTAGGGTAACAACAAGTCAGAGAGTGTCATCGTGAATATTCAAATTGTGGAGTCGATATCGGAATTCGAAGGTTCCAGCAGGGAATAAAATTAATCTGTACAAAATTCCAATAATGAATTTTTTTCCGCGCTCTGGTTTTGCAGAAGGTTGGATATATGTGTTGATCGATAAAACCCAACGTAATAGTGAAATAGGAGCAGGGAATAAATTGATTTTATCCGAGGTCATTGATGCGACTTAAAGCCTTTGCATTAAACCTGTACCGATTCAAGTAGAGTAAGAAGAAAAAAAATTGACAATGTCCGTGCCAAGAATTGCAAAAAAAGTCCTAAGAGAAAGAGAGATTTTTGCTAATTCCGGATTTCTATCACGACAGCGAAACTTTCTTTTTTTCCAATTAGAAAACTGGAAAATAGAAGATCACACTCGGAAGATGTCAAACTTTTTGCAGCAGATTTATGCTGAGCGCGACAAGATGGTTGTCACTTTTGTCTTTTGCCATCCCTCCCGATGGAGCCTACGTTTCTGATGATATAATTAAGATTTTAGAACCCCCACCCCCCCACCCCCTATTTTAGACGGAGAAGGTCTTTGATGTCGCACTTCTGAATTATGTATCCGCATTGTACTGTGCGCAGGATGCAAATTTCGCCATGTACGAGGCTGGATGTTAAAATGTTGAGTAGCCATACACTTTTCTCTCACAAAGGAATCTGCACCATAACTAATTAGTTCCTAAGGGAGTGAGTGTCTATAAATTACATGGGGGTCTTTGGACAATTTGTGACCGAGCGACTCTCCAGAGACTGAAAAATCTGGGTTCTTGTAATTCATCGTACTTTTTGGTTACATAGAACCTTAGTTAGAACCTGGTGCAACCCTGCAGGTGATCGGTTGGAAAGGCCTGTTTTTGTTTCCAGACCGGTGAATGGATGAGTCTCCCATCAGGGCATTTTTCTTAGCCACCTCCTTTACCAATTCTACCTTCATCCCCTTTTTGGAAGGAGTAGTGAAAAGAAAAGCTGGCATCTTCTCATCTGCTCATTTCCCGTGAAATATCATCTTGTTCGCTTCTCTGCCTCTTCTTCGGCTCGGCAATTATTCACTCTTTTGTTTTGCAGCGAGAGCTGGCCATCATCGATTGGATCCCCACTCTTCCGGAGAACAATTCGAGGCTTGCCATCCGGAAACTTGAAGGCCGCCACCGCCATTATTATTCCCGGGGATCATCGCCATTCTTACCCATTGCCGCCATGGAGCACAATCAAAGTCCAGGAGGTAAGTTCCTGAGAGAAAAAATATGGGAGGGAATTCTAGGTGAAGAGATGGGCGCCACCACATCACTCAACGGAAAAAGATACGCCTTATGTGAAGCCAGAAAGTGTTTTCTTATGAAGTCTCAACATGTTTGGGTTCCTTGGATTATGAGGAATCTCATAATGTAACTGATGACATGTAAGAAGCCATCTGTAGGCCACTTACGACCATACTAAAAAGGTGTTAGTCAGGCCTAACCGCTTGCCCGTGGATTTGGCGCCTTTTCTAACGGTCCATCGTAACGGACATCTCACTACAGGAATGAGCGTATAGACACCATCTCCTGGAACGAGGCTAGTGTGTGTTTACCAGACTGTTCCGCAGTTGCAGGGTAGGTGAGCTGATGTGGAGGAATTGTGTCGGGGACACGAAATGATGAGGGTTGAGTGGGCTAAGTAATCGCCGGCAGCCTCCGTCTAGGGAGCTGCAGGGGCTTAAAGTCAATTAGGTTTCTGGGGGTTTTAATTCTACGCGGGATTAATGAAAATTGCCTGTCCCAGGGAAACAATTATGCGCGAAAGATGAACACGAGTAGGTCTTGCATGAGCGAGCAACAATTCGCCGCCGTGTTTCCAAATGGGCGAAGCCAAGATTGGGTTAATATCTCCTCACCACGTTGCCACATCTGCCCGACAAGACTTACACGCACTTCGATCCATCAGGCTCATGCAAAAAAAAAGGATCATTAGGAAGACTGTCGAAATTGGCAGTGACGTTTAAATGTTAAGGAGGGTAGCAATCTGTTCCTAACGATCCTGATCAAATTCTGTCGCTAAACAGTTAATTCGCATATTTATTTATGAATTTCCCGGTAAGTTCCAAATGACATTGTGTCAGTACTAAGAACGTTAGAAGTGGGATCATGAATTACATAGATTTGACCCGATTTTTCTATGAAACGACACAAGTGTCACGCGTTCATTAAAAATGTGGGCACACGTGGCACACGCTGTCTGGCGCCGATGTCCTGGAAGAACCATTAAGCCCACACGCAAAACATGTGAATGACGCTCGTTAATTTCCACATCAGCGCAGCGATTCTTCTCGCCAAATGGAACGTGCCGATTTTTCGGTGCCCGCAATTGTGGAGGCCGCGTTTTGATTGCAGGCGTCGTGATTAGCGGAGCTCAAATTGCCAAGTGTGGAAGGGGAACGGATCGGGATAGTCCTCCCCACATACTCTCCATACCACTACCCCCNCCCCCCCCCCCCCCCCAAAAAAAAAAAAAAAAGTGTGAAAGTGTGTATTCCCTCGTGTCAGGTGCTATTTCCATTATTTCCACACTGCACATTCGGGAGACTCCCTAGAAAACTGTGTGGATTATTACCATATGTGTGGATGCGGTTCATTATTTTTTTTTAGGGTAAAGAAGTGCTATTCAAACTAACGCTCGCGTGTTTTATGGCTAGCTGGTGTGAAAGCGAATGGAATGCATGATAATATATACTGGAAATATAGAGCGGTCATGAGGCATGAGATGGTTTTATGCCGCTGACATTGCGGGTCACACTCAAAACGAGCTATCTGCAACATCGGAATCAAGTGGCACGAATTTGCTGGCATAATTTCATATTGTGGGCACACATGGACACTAGATGGCAGGAGGGTTGGTTTTGGACCTAGAGGGAGAAGTTTGTGCGAATCAGTTGTGCTGTGGTCGGGAAGCCGGCCGGTCTAATAAATGGCCACACCAGGGAGCATATTCTATATAAATAAAGCCGTTTGTGAGTCTGTCTGTCTGTCTTTCTGTCTGTCTGTCCGCCTGCCAACCGTCATTTGCCTGCCATCTGGCTGGGGGTGGAGCACAGATGGCAGGAAAATGACGGTTGCCGTTATACAGGCGGGAGAAGTTGAAGGTGTTGGAGTAGCAGGACCACAGATGCCATTGGTGGACGGACACACAGAAAGACAGACAGTTGACGGGGCTACTGGCAGGTGTTTTCCCTTCATTCATTTCTTCCCGGGCAACGCCGGGTGCCGCAGCTAGTACTACATAAGAGGCGCAAACTTCGGTCGGCGACTTTGATGTCCGCGGCTCTCTGTTTGGGGCCGTTGCCAAGGCTGGCGGCCATTTTGAAACGGGGGCAACGCCAACGAAATAGGGTACAGGCAGGCCGTAAAGGTCCGCCATCTTTGATGGTTTTGGCGACCATGGCACTTCACGGCAAGAACACGCTCGAATTTGAATATTTTTTCCGTATGAGCTCCTTGCACTTTTCTACGTATTAATTCAGTAAGTACAGCAAAAATATTCAAATTCGAGCGTGTTCTTGCCGTGAAGTGCCATGGCCTCCAAAACCATCAAAGATGGCGGACCTTTACGGCCTGCCTGTACCCTATTCATACATCGTTGGCGTTGCCCCCTTTTCAAAATGGCCGCCAGCCTTGGCAACGACCCAAACAGAGAGACGCGTGAATCGAATGTTTGCGCCTCTTATGTAGTTAAGTATAATTATCCCTGGTCACACCGTGTCAGAGGGATGACTTGAGGTGGTCAACTCTCACAACAATAGATGTTCACCAGCAAACAATATCGACAAAAATCGAGCAATTTTGTCCCGTTTAGTCCCAAAGTCACACAACATAAGGAGAGAAACACACAAGCAGAATTGGCAACAAGGCCGCGATGCTAGAGGCTGGAGTGGATGACAAAATGTCGGTGGGTGAGCGATGACGCTATTAATTCACGATGAATGATAGCCTATGGTTCCCTCGAGCGCTACACAAAGGAGGCAGGCCCCCGGATTTTCAGAGGTCTAAAAGCTATTCCCGAAACACTACAAAAAATATATAGTCACTCTCTCCCAGCAGGAATGTTTTCTTCTCTTTTTTTTTCGTTCTATTCAGGCACCCAGTTGAGAATGGGTCTAATGGGAGAGAAAATTTCAGGGAAGGCCCCCTTCTGTATACATTCCAAAAAAAAGGGCTGTATGTTAAGGTGATCTGGGGAATTTTCGGGAGGATCCGGTTCAATTGCCTGGAACTATTCCCTTTTTTTTCCAAGAGATTTTCCATTTGCGACGCCTATCCAATTAATGTCTGGGAATGGGCGCCTAACCGGGGGAAACGGAAGAGGATTAACTTTTTTTAGCTGTTTTCTTAGAAGGAAAATTAACGGAAATGTTTATGAGAGGATTTCTTAGGTAGCTGTTGTATTTTTTTGAAATTTTGCTTTTTTTGCGTATTTTTTTGAACATATGCAGATTGACATCACCTTCAGGTAACAAGTGAGAGCAAGCTCCCTTTGGAGCGCTTTAGGGTTCCGTTGGGGCCAAGGCTCTGAAAACACACGCCGAGGTAATGATGATCTACATGCCCATCTCTCCTGGGGGAGAGTTAGGTCTTTAACTAGGATATCATTACAGATTGCTCTTGGGAGTAGCTCATTACACCACCACCTTATACTCAAATGTGACCGTCATCATACTAAGCCCCTCCTCTCCCATCCCCAAGCCCTGGCGAATGTAATAAGTGCTCAACTAGCTCTTCCACCCATTTATTCCCTGATTTTGCATTTTTTTTTGTGGGTAAAAGTTGGAAGATAAAAAAGGGTGATTTTGATAAGAAAAGTTTAGTGTATGTGCTATGCAATGGCTCATTTTTGGGGGGGGGGGGAGCGATTTATTAACTGGTGCTAGAGTTATTTTTTCAGCTGTCATTGCAACACGGAAATTTTATTGCAACGTCACGTTTCATTACGACAAGTCATTGCACCGTCGATTCACAGCCACATGATTACATGCCGATGAATCATCGAGGCAGTAGATTGGCAGTCGTGAAATTGTTGTCATGATTACTGTTGCACTCCAAAAGTTGAGCGCAATGCGGCATGTTTTGGCTGATTTTTTTTGTCAAAAAAATGTCCCAAGTGAGGTGCATACCCTGGTGGAGGCAAATCCGGGCCAGAGGTAGTCCTCCGGCGATGATTTGGGTGGAAATGAGGAGCTAGATGGAATTGTGGGCGTTGGGAAGGTGCGTTAACAAAGCTGCTGGCGCCTTGTGATCGCCACGTCCCCCGCTCATTACGCCCTCCAAAGGAGCCATTTCCATACTCCCGGAAATAATGTAATGTCCTGACTTCCGGATCAGATCGTCCCGAATGCAAATGCTACTCATTCCCCAGCAGGAAGGGGCATCTGACGTCACATTTCCTGGCGACGTGACGTCACAACATGGCCGCCACGCGTATGGCGGATTTGAGGGACTTCTATGTAACTATGGTCTGCGAGTCACAATTGCACTATATGAGGCCCGTTTTCTATGGAAGATGAAAACCTCAGATATTTTCGTTGCTGCCACTACCTTTTGGATTGCATATTATTCAGGCTCTCCCTCACCCTCGGAGCAACCTGGGATTGAGTGACGTATGAGTCAATATTATCACTGGAGTCAATATGGAATAAGTTCAGCGCTTTTTGGATGGAAAACCTGGGCGCACCCAAAGGACAAGGCCAGAAGTGAGATTTTGTGTCCCAGAATCGGGTTCCGGTTATGGAATTGGAAACGCGAATACTTCCCTCCCGATTATATAGCTATAGGCTACCTTTAGAGTGGGATTTGAAAGTTGGGGGATTTGGATATTCTGATAACTTTGGCATATATGGGAGTAGGGGGAAGTGGGTGGGGAGAAGAGAGGGGGAATTTTCATTTTGGTGTCGTTGAACTAGTTCATTTTAGTGGCTAATAGCCCAGGTTTTTAAATGCAAATGTCACTAGGGAATGTGTGGTTTGCAGGGATTCGCAACGATTACTGAAGGTGGCAATGCGAGTTTCTGCTTGTTTTGGTGTTGAGTTTTTGCATATTAACGTGGGTGTGCGATTCGTATTTTTGTGTAATGACGCTTTTATTTTTTTCTTACAAATAGTGCCATAATTTCCAAGAACAACGTGGGTAGGAAATACAAATACCCCTAAGCCCAGACCAAGGTTAATAATTCCACACTGCTATCGGCACATTTGAGTTTCCATCAATTATTCTCATAGCGCAACATGCAGATCATAGAGTAGGCATATATTTAATGCGATAGAACACTAGGCCAAAAGCTTCCCACGAGTTAAAATGAGGTAAGTTTTGGGGCATTATATCGGCGGAGGCTGCTATTAGATTACCTATCAGGTAATTACCAGAGACTATTGTGGAGTGGATTTGGGCGCCAGCGGAAGCATTGAGGGGAAGTGTGGTCCAAGCCTCCATTAGCTGAGTTAATGGAATTTATTGTTTCATTCTGAGCTGCGGGGTGTAGGGAAGGGTGGGGAGTATGGACGGGGGAGGAGGGGGAAAAAATTGGTGCAATGTATCCATCCGGGAGGCTGGCCGGGAGGGAATTTCATGTGGTTGAAAAATTTGGGCCAACAGGGACAGTGCTATGGGAGACAGGACATATGGGAACATGGAGGGTGGAAAATAATTCCAGGTCCATTGTCAAGGAGTGTCTTGGCTGATATACTAGTTTGCATGTGTATAATGTCAACAAAAAAATTTGCTTGCTCAAACGTGCAACAATGCCACTTTTGTCATATCCCGTTGTAGAATGAAAGAAATTAACTACCAGATTTGGAAGGACAGTGGGGGAGGGGGGGGGGAGAGAAAAAAAAATCAAATATTGATTCTGTAGGCGATGATGATTAGAGCCGGAGAAACTTCATCAAACCCTTCCTGTGAAGATTGGTATTGAAGGCTTTCTGCTGGGATTTCCGTCCCAATGATTCCTTTGATCGACTGGTGTGTACACAAAATCCCATCATTTACCTTCCCTACATGTCAAAATGAGATTTCCTTATCCCAAGTATTGCTGGTCTATCCTCATTGATTTTTGTTGCTCTGTGTCCCTTATTGGTTTAAGGAATTCGCGAGTCTATCTCTTCCAACCATCCTCCGCGGGCTACAATTCTTTTTTCAGTTTCATACATATTCAGAGGATGCTTTTTAAGGCTATGTAGCCACTCATATTAAAAAACGGAAGGGAATTCAAAGGAGAACTAGCTGAAATTGAGTGTGCTGCTGGAAATATCTGATAATCACTGACATTCTTTTTTTTTGATAGGTATATCTGCTGAAAATTGTCGATTTCATATGAACAGCCCACTAGCTTCTGACTGGCTATTAATTTCTCATATGCGCACACACGTTCCAGACGCCTGTTGACCCAACAGTACAGAGGCGGCGGCTCTTCGTAATTTTCTAAATAAGTCCATCGTTGCATGCAATTGTGAAAGAAGGCGGAAGGTATGCAGGCAAGGGGCTGCTGAAAATTGCGAATGGAAAATCCCCGGAGCTCTCGGTCACAAGTGAGCGATCGCTCCCTCATTCCCCAAAAGCCACACTTCTCTCTGGCGAAAAGCCTTAGGGGGTCTGAAATCCGCACCGCAACTTTTCAAGCAAGGTTTTCGCCCTTCCCTTGCCGTCCATACCGTACCCTCGCTATTCCAATAAGGGGGCTTCCCGTGCGGTTTCCCAACCTCAGCCGACTACAACTCCCATAATATTGGCCTTTGTGTTATAGACCTCTCCCTCCGTGGGCTATCGGATGGAGAAATCTGCTTAAGAGGGGACGTGCAAAATTCACACGGTTTCATACCCACCCCTCCCCGTTCCTCCCTACCCTACTTTTCAGGCGATGAGCGGAAACTCCACTTAAAATATTGGGTCCGCACAGGCTCAGGCACCCGTGGAAAATCACGTGACGGAGTAGGGATCACTCGCAATTTTTTTTTTCGCAAATCTGGGGAGTGTGCGCTGTTGGTGCGTATCGGCCGTTGCATTGTGTACTTTGATGGGATTGACCTAATTCGCTTTCAGTACAGGTATCCGCTTTGGGAGAGAAATTGCGGATTTTTTAAAGTAATTTTGGGCTTGTACTATGTGGCTCAAATGATTTTGGCCACTTGAATCAACTATTCGCACAGGCCCCACGGTGAAGAAGTGTGTGTGTGTGAAGGGTTGCTTCAAGACCAGGTTAAAGGGACACTCCACTCAAAAAACAAGTTTGTCTAAAATATCCATTCATTCATTCATTCATAACATCACGGCATAATCCCAGAGATGGGGTAGCCAGCGACGACTAGTTTCTGTCTCTAAAAATCGGGCAAAAAATCCTGAATCCGAAGGTGCAATCCGTTTTTCGCTACGCGGAACGGTAATGCTAGGGCGAGGGGTCAAAGTGGGGAAATTCAAATAGTGCGCTAGAAGCTGGCTGTCCGCCAGCGACGCCCTCGGGACCTTGGGAACTGGAGGGCTGCTCCCGCCTGCCCGAGCGCTTAGGCTCATCCCAGAGCGGTGCAGCCCTCCAGTTCCCCTGTTCCCCGCGTGGCCGCGCCACTCATTAGACGACACACTTTGACACCTCGCCCTGGGATTACCGTTCCGCGTAGCGAAAAACGAATTGCACCGTCGGATTCCGGATTTTTTGCCCGATTTTGAGAGCCAAACTTGTTTTTTGAGTGGAGTGTCTCTTTAAAGTGGGTAAAAGAATATGAGGCCCATAGTACATTGAACGATAAAAGTTATCGCTTAATTTTTAAGGCGTTCTAACCTTCACATATCATGTACATGGAGAGTCCATTACAGCCTGGTCGCTGATAGAATGTGTATTTTTATGTCGCATCTCAACACTGGTGTTATTGGTCCTAAAACTTGATAGGGTATCTGACATCGTGCATATTGGTCCATCATTATTTTAAGCAGCCGTCGCTTGAAGATTGGAGAAAATCAAGTTGGGCTACACAACTGCGTGAAAGTTTCTCATTAAAGGGAGGACAGGGCTTGCTGCGTCCCTTCCTCCTACCCTTCCACTTTTAATTTCATTGACAAGGTAGAAGAAGCAAGAAAAAGAAAGCACAAAAAATGGTGGAAGGAAGGGTATGGGAGCGAGGGGGTTGGGGGAGAAAGAGAGTGAAGAGGAGCCAAATTCCAATTCTTGAAAGAGTTCTTTCTTTCTATCAATCTTCATTTACGTCAAACTTCAAATACTTGTATAGAGGATGGAAGACGCAGGCAGTGAAAAATTGCTTTGTACTGCATAATAACGACAGTAGTTTATTAACATGTACAAAAGGAATCTATAAAGTGACTATGACCTGTTTGTGACCCTTTCCCTCCTTCCATATACTATTACACTGTTGTCACGCACAGTCACGCACAAGCTTATGGATTAGTATTGTGGGATGTCTAGGAGTCAGGATATAGGGACAGGGTGTATGAACATTCATCATTTAAAATGCATTGTTCTTATAGTGCTAATCAGCTCAAGTCGGGATTAACAGCGATTTATTTTAATGCAGGAATGCATTTTAAAATTATTTTCATTAACTGGGGCCAGCAATTAATTCAGCATGTAGTGAGAACAGTGTCGCAGATGAGAAGTCGCACTAAATATTAGATCAGCCCACCTGAAACGGTGCTAAATCAATGATTATTATTAATATTATTAATATTTTGATATAGCAATAAAAATAACAATTATTATTATTCCACTTTCAGCCACATTGCGTTATTTTTTTTTTACAAGACAATACTAGTGCGTGTAATTAAATTACTCACGTAACGCCTAATTATGACCGGAAACTTCTGATTAAATTAAGAAGTGTCTATCGCACGCCAATTTATCACAGCCTGTTGTGCAGATAATAATCCGTATAAAAGTGAAGCTGGTGCAAGAAAGTGGCAAGGGCAAGTTGGCCGATAACCTTGAACCCCACCGAACAATGATTCTTGTATTATTGAGCATCTCCCCTTCAAGTCTGGACCGGTGAGACTGGTTTCCAGGTGCTAAAGGCTTTAACCACCACGTTGCCATATTTAATCCTGACTCTCTGGGAAACTGCAAAAAAAAATTATTTCTACACAGTTTTTGGGGGAAAATTGCGATAATTTTGAAGCCCTGTTTCTGACCCGCCAGCTCCAATTGCTCTCCTCGCATGACAGTGCACTTGATGCATGAACATACATGGGGATAGGCAGAGCGTGAAATACCCCAATCTTTTGCCATATCCCAATATCGCACGCGCTGAGGATCTAAACCAACCCCCCCCCCCCTGTAAATTAATTGCAATTAGGGTTACGTTTCTCTGTGATTGTTATGCTATACCGAAACCCGAGATGTTTGATTATAGTTCTGGCACGGCCTATTATTGTTTATTATAGCTGGTCCCTTTGCTTCCTATTGGTTTTCATGCCGCTGATGTAATTCTGTCTGCATAAAAGTGAAGGGCTAATTGAAACCCAGGACCAGAGCCTGTTGACCCGTTGTTGTTGCATTGCGTTGCAATTTTGTTTCGCGCCAGGCCGGCCAATATTTTTTTTTTTTTTTTGCCTTTTTTGGGGGGAAAGGGTGGTTGCTGTTATGGGTGGGTTTGGATGTGTGACATGTTTCAGGCGGTGTTTCTTTCCCAGCGGACGCTCACACAGGGAAATAACTGAAAATTAGCGTGTATGATCATTATTAGTTGCAACTGAACCCGTTTGATTAGTTATTTTCACGGATGACGCACTCGGGCGGGCAAGTTGGGACAATCTGCTGCTCCAATTAATTCATAGAACCTCAATGCATTGCCTTTGTTTGCGATATATTGTGATGCTCCTCACTTGGTATGGACCTAGTGAGTGAGTCGTGAAACGGTCTGGGTTGTCCCGAACCTGAGGGATGACCTCTCGCAATATAGTGAACCAAATTTAATATAAAAAAACAGACATATTTTATGGATTCAATTTTGGCCACCGCCATATATGAAACATTTTTGTAACCAACTGTCCCACTTTTTTTTTATTGCACAATTCAATCTTCTCCATTTTTGTTTCTCCCCGGTAGCATTTCTCCAGGCCCCCTGCCCGTTTCCACAGCACTTTTTCCCGTCCGTTATTTTTCCTTTGGCGCGGAATCCTAATCACTGACGCTCCAGGGAACAAATGAAGAAAAGGACGCAAAACAAATTCTAGTCTCTCCGTTTATCCCAACATAGCGTTGCGGGTAGAAATATAAAGCGTTGGGGTGAGAGACCTAATGCCTTTTGGAGAAGCTTGAGGTCCTATGGTAGAGAGAGAGGGGGGGGGGCGCCTGAAATATATAGTAGCGCCTCGCCCCTCGTCGTCCACAGCTGACGGGACCAACCAAGCGGAAGCCCTTTTCTTTTGCATGAATTATGTCCCACCTAATGATCGCTCATCACTGCACTCCCCAGCCAAAGGCCAGGACTCCATAAAGTTAGCCACTACTGGTCCACCAAAATTGACGCCATTTGTGGAGCACACCTGGAGGGGGTCAACCTGGATGCTATATTGGTGTACTGTACCCTCTTGAGGTGATTGTGTATATACTGTAGGCACTGTTGGGTTGCCCGAGCAACCTCTCCTTTGTAGCTATCGCATTGGGGTCAACATGATGCGGTACTGATGAATAGGTGCGTGGATGAGGAATATTCAGTAAAGCATGATCTGAATTTTTAACTGAAGCTGTGAAACTAATAATTGTTAAAATCCCTATTAAATGATTATAATCTTGATCCGCCTAAGATGTCGAAAGTGTAGCTCACTAAGTCTTACTCAAAATGACTTTGCGGCTAACAGCCGACAGTCAACTTGAGTTTATGATCCTGTTCTGCGAGAACTCTAATGCTTTGGTACAAGCCAGCTTCTCGTAACACGTAAAATCGAGTTAGCTGCTATACACCTCTTCCGCATTAATGTTGCACCGTACTTATAGTGTGACGTATAATCTTAATCGAACATGTTGCTCATTGCAAAAGAGAAAGTGTTGCCAATGATTATTATCGCATTTTCAACCAAAAATAGAGATTGACTTGTTTCAAGGATAGGTTCGAATTTCTGTAAACACAGCCAGATTTTTTTTAAAAATTTTTTTTTAAAAAAAGGGGGAGACCTTATCATATTATCCCCACCGTAACATTTCCTGCTGTCATTCAAAAATATCCACGTCAGTCTGGAAATATCCCACACAGTATAATGTAGATACCCCACACGTTGCATAGTTGTGCAGACGCACCGCATAACTGTGAACACCTTCGTGATAATCGTGTCAAAAGTTAGTTTCCTACCAGTTTCAATTAACAGCATGCAGAAGCAACGGGCAGAAGCCAGCTGGTTTGGAAATATGGGAGTTGAGGGTTTTTTTTAAACATTATTATTTCACGAATTTTGCTCATCCATATGGGGGTACACCTGGACGAAACTTGGGGTCCAGAGGTTCGATTTTACGTTAGACCTTCAACTTCTCCCAGGCATTGTCCTGGCACAGTGTTGCATGCCGGACTCCCGCTAAGCACTGAAAGAAGCGCACCAGGGGGTGCCCAGTCTGTCCAGACTGTAATGCATGGGCCCAAACACTGATGGTGCCAAAATCAAGTTTTGGCACCATTTTCCACAAGTCGCTTTGTGTTGGCAAAAGCGCAGGCGTTGAGGTCCATGGTGCCCTCCTCTTTTCTCTTTGGAAGGGGTGGCAGTGGTGGTGCGGGGGAGTGAATAGTGTTGCCATCTGGCGACCGGGACCGGTTCTGGGCAGAAGGCTCGTGAGCTTCCTAGTGATCGGTCGCGGTTCAAGTCGCTGGTGGCCGGGCCTCGGGGCCGCGTGCTTGCCCCACTCTGCCCGTAGCCCAGCCCAGGCTAGCCACACCGGAGAAGACATCAGGGTGAGTACCCAGGCTTTTGTATTTTTTCGGCTGCCGTATTGACATTGTCTCGCCTTCTTCGTAAACAACCGGCCCTTGAGGCTAGGCCTAGAGGGGCTCAATGCCAAGGATGACAGGTCATCGCGTAATATTAGGAACAATGAGCAATATTTGGCGGATTACAAGTTCTCAGCTTGTCAGTATGACATTAATGACAATGAAATGGATTTAGCGATATGCTCATGCGGGCATGTGTTTATCGCAGAGTGTAATGCGTGTGCTTAGCAGGACTGATGCATATTGATGGTACGCATGTTTTTTTTTTTTATATTTTTCCAACACTGATTGAAGAGGGACATGTTGGCAAGTGGCTAATTGTACTTAGTACAATTTTTACGCCTTTTCATTCAATCATGTGAGAAAAGCATGTGCTTCTGGTTGCATATAACTTAAATGCGAACCAGAAGCACACGATTGAATGAAAAGGCGTACAAATTGTATGATATATAATTATGATATATATGATTATATGATATAAGCAAACCCTAAGTGGTCCCCGCCTAACCTTCCTTCTATACGGATACAGCCCTATCTTCAGCGGATACACACCTAGGTGGGCCGGTTGCGGGGACCACTTAAGGCTATATCAATAAAATCATATATATCATAATTATATATCATACAATTTGTACGCCTTTTAATTCAATTATGTGAGAAAAGCATGTGCTTTTGGTTCGCATTTAAGTTATATGCAAACCAGAAGCACATGCTTTTCTCACATTGATTGAATGAAATGGCGTACAAATTGTATTAAGTACAGTTAGCCACTTGCTCTTTGAACAATAGTTTCTTTTGAACCTGCCTCCATATTAACTGTTGTAGAGTACCCAAGTGGGTATTAGAGATCCATGGGTTGGGCGTTGGGTCTAAAAAAGACTTTTTGGTAGGCGGCAGACTCGTTTGAAGTCAGCTGGGTTGCCGCACGCGGGCTCTTTGGAAACACCCCCCCCCCC
>JYFJ02001773.1:0-13139 GCA_000934665.2 Catajapyx aquilonaris | reverse complement strand
CCCCCCCCCCCCCTTTGCAAAACCCAACCCCCGCCATTAAATACGGCCCACTATACGTGCGAATTCAAACATTTGCATTTGCAGTGGGGAAATATGAGCGCAGTGGTTGCCAGGATCAGCGGGTGTCGTAAGCGTCGACAGGGCTAGAGTTACAAGTTGGCACAAAAGTTTTGTGATATACGCGAACTGGATTTGTAGTGAGAGGCTGGCTCTCACTAGATGGCAGGAGTGTGACTTGTGGTGGAGCTATTATGCGATTCACGAGTCCTGGCCTGTTAGGCTCCACCCACCTCCTCCCAACGTCAGCGGGAGGACGGGGGAGGAGCCTAACAGGCCAGTACTCGTGAATCGCATAATAGCGGGGAGGGCTCTTTTGTAGGAGAGTCGTGAGACGGCCTGGCTGCAGTCTGTTCAGAGGGATGACCTGAGCTCGTCCGATGTGGCTTATTGAAGCACCCTGTATCTTGGATGCTGGAAGGTGAATAGACACACACAAAAAAGGAATCGGTTATAGCTGAGGGTATAGACGAGTCCCAATCGCTATAGGAGGAAAGGCTAAAGGGCTCTGTCAGACGAGAAGCTGGGAGGCTGTTAGGTGGAGGAAACGAGATTGGAGCTTGTATAGGTTTCTGCAGAGGGGCGGGATTTGCATGGGAATGTGCGCCAAGAGCTCAAGAGAAAAGACGGATCCGGGAGGACTTGGCTGGGTAGTAAATTTTAAATGCTCCGGGAAGCGACTTATGACTGAGAGCGCTCATCTTGCTTTTTTTTCTGTGAGAATTGAACCGTTCTCATAACAGCTACGCGTCGTTATCTCATTCGCAGCGTGGCAATACATATGCTAACGAATATTGGCAACACTGGATGATAATTGGAGACCAACTGGGCAGGGTTGCCTTTTTTTTAGACCCGGTGTGTGATAAATCAATTATAGAGGCCCCCATTGGACTGCAGATGTTCAATCTTGTTCCGCGTAATAGTTTCCTAGAAAGAAGTGCACAACTTTGGAAGAAGGAAAGTAATGGGGAAGTAAGAGATTGGCGCTCTTTGGCAAGAGGAGTCCTTCGGGAGGGCGTGACGCGAGAACCTTCGGGAATGGCGCGAACGGTTTGGGGACTAATGGGCCTTTGCATGTTTGGAAGGGGGGAGCAGGCGGGCCGCGGACCTCCGAAAGTCCCCATTGGCTCCTAGGCGGATTGTCTGCCGGGGAATTACCTTCAAACTGCTGCTAAAATGACAGATTCGCTTTTTGTGTGCACCCCTAATGCCGGGGACACATTGCGGAGTAAGCGAGATTCGAATCCACAGGCCACTGAACTTTAATCCGGAAAATATTGGAGGTTGGAAATATCATGGAATATTATTTGTGAAATAATTGTCGCGGGACGTGACTAGCGCTGTCGAAAGCTGTTTATTAAATGAATCCATGCTTCAGTGACAAAGGAACAGGCTGTGTGCCGTTAACCGTTGTTATTCTCACGTACTGCAACTGTACTGCAATGCCGGCATGGACTGGACCATGGAAGAGTTCCCAATCTTATCATATCATCACCTGAGAACATTTCAAACGGGCTGTGAGGTCAGAAAGGGTCAATCTTAATTGTGGCCCCAAAATTGAATCAACTGACAACCTGTGATTACACCTAGGCCTTAAAGGCATTGTTGGGTCCCATATGCATATTAAAAGAATCTACCCACCAATAAGTCTTCATCCGATCACTTTCAGGCCGCTTTTCCGCTGCAGTGACGGAGAGACAGAAAAGAGCCATTGTTGAGCCCCCGATCGCTAGAACCATTTAGTAAATGATTGAGCGAGGCCCCCGCGTATAAGGAGTCTAAATTTATCTTTTAGACAATCCCCCCCGATAGAGGGAGGCGGTAATTAATTGGAGCCCCCCCTTGCGTCAGGCACGCCACGGCATTACGGGGGTATCAAGAATTGATCTTCATGTCAGGAGATAGATGAAGCATAATTATCGGCTGTATCTGCGAGCGTTATTGACGTTTTAATTACGGACAGGGGGGGTTGGATTATTATCAAAAGAGGGGGTATATCGTAAAAAAAAGTGTTCTGTATGGGTCCTCTGCAGCAGCATCTTCTTTCAGGGGCTACAAGAGGCGGGGATTTGCATCCTAAAGCCTATTGTGCGTGGCAAACCAAGCGCATAGAACTTGTAAGCTTGTCGTTCATAAAAGCCTTGGATTTACATAGCTTCTTGGCTTTTTTACATTGGAATTTTGGGGGTGTCGCCTGAATGGTGAACAGTGTCACTAGAATTCACTAGTGATGTAGAAACCTCAGAAGAAGACTCTTAGGGGGGTGTAGACAAAAAAAAGCGTTGGGACAACAAACAGGAGCAGATGTCATTTGATGGCTTCTTTCAAGTGGAGTATACAGCAGAGGAAATGGACCTGGGACATCTCAGGACTTCTTTCATGTGACGGTGTGGATTCTGAGCGACCATTGGGACTCGGACAATACCGCCCGGGCCATTAAGAAATGACAGTACTCTGGTGCCCCGCTAAAGTGACCAATACATTGCCATTGTAACTGAGAGCTCTGTTTGAACTTAGTGCTTGGGGAATCTAGTCAGGAACGAGTTTAATTTTAAGGATGTTTGAGAACAGCTCTGGTATCTTCCCTTTTATATAAATATATCACTGTACTATCCAGCATATACCATATTTTACATCATATGGTGGATAGTACAGTTTTCTCCAGAAAAAATCCATAACTGTTATGATTGGTTTCACCTGTGGGTTACTCTTGATCTATAACTTTATTGTGGCGGATACTGTGCACTAAACTTTAATGCAGTGCACGTGGAATCAATTGAAAAAATGGGCCCCAAGCCAGATATGTCCCCCCCTCCGGAAATATGCCGCCCACTTCTTAAATTGCAGCTCGCAAGATGGAGGCTTCCAAAAACAGCCGCCGTCTGCTGTATCTCGTTTCTTATTTTTTTCTCTTCTTCTTCTTTTTGCTGCAGAGTTCCATATAACCCCCCAACAACTCCTTCATAACACAACGAAATCACACGGGACCTCCAGCTCTCTTGGACTTTTATACACCAGACCAAGAGTATCTCTTTTGCCTCCATGCTCCATTCTTTCCCTTTGTCTCTTGAGCCCCAACTTTAGGGGCTTGCAGCCGAGGCTAAGTGGTTTTTCACGTTTGCATATCTTGCCAATATTGTCGTGCAGGATTTCATTGGCAGCCATTGCTGGGAGCTCCAAAAAAAAAAAAAAAACTATGGAGGAACTATATCAAGAGGCGGGAGTTTCTGTGTTGTAGTTTGTGAAAGGGCTGACGAGAATCCGGCTCGCATTAAATGAAATTTAGAGGATTACCTCGGAAAATGTTATCGTCGTCGTCGCTTATGTGGTTACAGGTAATGGCGGAGGGCGCCGAGTGGGATTGGTGGCTTGTTGGGGGGTTTTGGATACAGGGATTGGGCTTATAGGGCCGTATATGGTGGAACTAAACAGCTTCCTAGAAATATGGGAGCCGAATATGCGTACAGTGCTGGACATTAATTCCGTCATACTGCTAGCGACATTTCCCGGTGCGGCAGACGTCCAAATCGAAGTGATAGAGTGTGAGCCGTGCGAGTAAGAAGAGGTAGGCCTGTGACGGCTGGGGCAGCCAGTGACGTCACCCAAGGGCTACCATTTCTTACTCGCACGGATCGCACTCTATCACTTCGATTTGCAAGTCTGCCCATCAGAAAATGTCGCGAGCAGTATGACGCGATTAATGTCCAACACTGTACAGGATTTGACACCCTTCGCAATAGGTGACGCTGAGGTCGGTTTGTAGTCAGTTGGGTGACGGCCTTGGTTGACGAGGCTATAGCTTTGGACAAAGTGCGTATTACAATCTGTGAAGTAAGTTTCTCACTGATGGAAAGCTTAGAAATCTGGGAACGGAATTACCGCATATGTTTACATATATTGCGTTAGTAGAAAGTTGTGAGAAGTGTATCGTAGGTCAGGGTCGATGTTACGCGGATTGTAACTTTTTACGCCACAGGATTAGTACGTGCGAGTTGGCAAAAATATGGCGGATGTATCATGGTAATAAGCAATTTGGCAACTGTTATGGAAGCGACGCACTATTACAGCCCGTAATATCTCTGGTGACGATATAATAATTTTTAAGTGTCGACAACTTCATTCAATTTTTTGTTCGCAATAGTACCGATTTGCCGAGTAATACCAAATTCTGTTATTTTTATTTCTGCGAATCCCTGGCAGACTTTAATGCCACTCATGAGTGAAAGTCAGATTTTCCAAGTCCAGGGATTTGTTTCCACCCATTTCCGGGAGGCAAAGACTCCTCTCCCATCCAATTCTTGGCCAATTCCAGTCCCTGTACGCTCCGAGGGACTCCCTTTTCTTCCCCTCTTCCCCCTCTCCCTCTCTCGCATTGAGTAGTAAATAAGAAAACGGCAAGATGGAGATAACCCACCCCACCATCCACCTCCAGAAGCCTTATCTCTCATACGGTTTCTTGGGCCCGTTTCGCCGAAAGGCAAGACGCCGAGTTGCATTTTAAAAATATCAAATACGAAATAAGTAGTGATAGGGATTTTCTTGTCTTCTAATGAACCCATAGGGAAGACTTATGGGCGCATGCGTATGCAGTGGAGTGTGAAGTGCGTGGGTGAAGGAACTCTCCGTTTGTTTTGTGTAATCAGAGGGGCTGCCGAGACTCGGTGCTGTCGAAGCGAGAAGACGATATTAAATAGGAAATAGGGTTGGAAGTACTGTTAAGGAAAGTGGAGGCAAAGTTCATGCAAAAGTGATTGTGCATTCTGCGTAAAATGCGATAGTGCGGCGCCTCCCTCGACACATTGTTTTCAAATCAGCGGTGCACCATGCAAATACTGGAGGGGGTATGCCAATATGAATTATGTACAGTACCTCCTATGGAAGAAAAGGATTTTGAATCCGGGGAGTTGTTGAGAGTAAGCTGTGTTTGATGGGACGTGGTTCGTGGAGCAGTCACTGCTAAATCAGCACACATGTCACCTAAGGTTGCTAAGCAACACCCGGTGTCTCCATTTTTTCCCCGGCTTTCAACAGAGTTTAGGTAGCGGAATTCATGTCGGAATCAGTGTTAAATAGCATCCTTTGGTGTGGTAAAGGGATCGATATGATATCCTCCCATCCACACCGACTATAGCCAGCCTCTTTCATCCCCCGAACGCTAGCGCTTGCATTGACATGCGACTTTGGCCAGGGCGAGAAGCGCAGCTCTAGTCCCCCCCCCCCTTTTCTACCAAAGTGAGGGATTTAAAGTTTTGTAATGGATAACCAGAGGGGGATTTGTTTGGCCATTTGGTCGCCTGCAGACCCCAACCTCTGGGGATGGATGAAGTGTGGAGAAGACCAGAATGTCCCAGAGGAGAGGTTTTATGGGAGGACTGCTGCTGGGGAGTGTGAAAAGAAGTGGGGATGTCAGCTATTTTTAAGAGAGGTTTAATAGCAGCTTGGAGGTATTTGTTGGAACTGATCAACAAGGGTTGTAAAAATTCAGTTGGGTTTCTTTGTTCCATGACTTGGGCCATCACACGACTGGCTACAACAGTGCGAGGAAATCGTAGGTGGTCCCCGCAACCGGCCCTAACCTAACCTAACCTATGCTAACCTATCCTAACCTATGCTAACCGATGCTAACCTATGCTACAACCGATGCTAACCTATCCTAACCTATCCTAACCTATCCTAACCTATCCTAACCTATGCTATAACCGATGCTAACCTATCCTAACCTATACCTACCTTGTGGATACAGACCTATCTTAAGCGGATACACAAACCTATATGGGCCGGTGCGGCGACCACCTACGATTTTCTTATATGCTTCCCGCGCCATCTTCCTCTCCGATAGGAAAGTCATGTGAGATGAGGCGGTGCCCTTTTAATATTCATAAACAAATAGTGACACTCTTCGAAGTTTCGGAAACTCGTTTCGAAAATAGTGGTAGACAGCCATAATGAGTTTGGGAAAGGCAAGCCCTTGATGGCCGTAATTGCCAGCGATACCGTAGTCCGCAGACCCTTTGGTAGTCGAGAAGCACGTACACCAGATGCGGGCTGAATCTTGGGGAGGTTGCTAGGTTCTATCACAAGCCAGTTCATGAAAGGAAGCGGTAGTGACTCCTTGCGCATAAAATAGGACCCCGGATCGGCCCCATGAGAGCCTGGCTTTACGACTTGGGAAAGGATCAGGTGGATACCGTCCATAGAACCAAACCCGATGGACCCTGGGTGGTATAAGAAACTGGAGAAACGCAATGGAGGGGATCAAGTGTAACCTTGTAGCGTAAAGCTCGTTATCTCGTAACAGCATTTTCCGAGCGGTGTGCATTAGCATACCCCGGTGTCTTTTCCGGAAGAGGTAACAAGATTTGCCCATCCAGGGAAAGCTTTTTGGAAGAATGGCTGCTGATGCCGCCAGAGGTGGTAAGCAGATGAGTCGAATCTTCTTGAGGAAAAAGCTAACGGGTAATTTTGATGCATAAATATGAAGGCTGCCGAGTGTCTTCTGTCGGTGAGTTTCGTCGAAGAGTTTGACCAAACTTTAGCTATTCGACAATGAAGCTGAGTGCGACAGGTGTCCAAGACTCTGCTTATGTGCATGGTTAATTAATGAGGGAAATTAGCGAGTGATTGCGTTAACGTCAGCCCTCACCATTTATTGCAGTCAAGTATTATCTGGGGATCCGGACTTTTCGCCCCCGGCACATTGGCCCCCGTCACAATTTCGCCCCAGTGACATTCCACTGCGTGGGAGAAATTGTCACGGGGGCCAATATCCCGGGGCGAAACGGCGGGGGCGAAAAGTCCGAGACCCATTAGCTGGTTATGCAATAATTTTGTATAAATTAAATATAATACAATATATGTGATAAGTGTGTGTTACTCAAAGATGGTGAGACTGTACCCTAAGGCGTTCAACGTCAATACTCCCATTGATTATTTCACGACATCAACATCTAACAGCCAGGCCATTAACGGCCCAAAATAATTTATCACCTGTAATATTTGGGCGAGCGATCATTATGGAGGGGAGCTCCATCATGAAGGTGCACAATAAATATTATGACTGCATTAAAGTTTACGGTTAGTAATGCTCCTCATGATGAAGACATGAATTTATTATCTCATCAGCCCCCCCCCCCCCCCAATGGAAACAGGAGCAGAATGAGAATACACAAGCAGTATAACCTGGAGTTGGACTACATTGCTGATTCACCTTGTAATGTCCAATAATACACAGGTTCCTGGCAACTCTAGTGAGGGGTGCCATCACCGACTATTGGGCCAAAAATCGCTCGTTTTTCGCTCAGAATTCGCCGAATTTCTTTCAAAAATGCAAAAAATCAATGGCGTCGCATTGCAATGATTGTTTCTTCTGCGATTTCTTTCTGGAAGATGGGAGCCTGAGGGCACCCACCCGCTGCGTCCAAAGGCATAATCCCGCTGGGGGGAATCCTGGCGACGAGTGATTTTTTTATGATCCGTCGGTCCCGGATTCCTCGCTCTGGAGAAGGTGCGGAAAAGGGAGAGATAATTGGGAGGAAGGTGATGACAAGCTCCAAATCCAATTTCATTTGGAGCCGAGTAAGAAACGCTGCGAGTCTCGCCAACAAGATGAAGCTGCTCCTGTCTCATTTTCAGCTCACGCTTTTTTTTTTTTTTTTTTTTTTTTTTTTTTTTTTTTTTTTTTTTTTTTTTTTTTTTTTTTTTTTTTTTTTTTTTTTTTTTTTTTTTTTTTTTTTTTTTTTTTTTTTTTTTTTTTTTTTTTTTTTTTTTTTTTTTTTTTTTTTTTTTTTTTTTTTTTTTTTTTTTTTTTTTTTTTTTTTTTTTTTTTTTTTTTTTTTTTTTTTTTTTTTTTTTTTTTTTTTTTTTTTTTTTTTTTTTTTTTTTTTTTTTTTTTTTTTTTTTTTTTTTTTTTTTTTTTTTTTTTTTTTTTTTTTTTTTTTTTTTTTTTTTTTTTTTTTTTTTTTTTTTTTTTTTTTTTTTTTTTTTTTTTTTTTTTTTTTTTTTTTTTTTTTTTTTTTTTTTTTTTTTTTTTTTTTTTTTTTTTTTTTTTTTTTTTTTTTTTTTTTTTTTTTTTTTTTTTTTTTTTTTTTTTTTTTTTTTTTTTTTTTTTTTTTTTTTTTTTTTTTTTTTTTTTAGCGAGAAGCGGGGGTTCGCCCAAAATTTTTTGGGGTCATTCTCTAGAGGCCGCGATCCATCTACATCAGACGTATCTTCAATGATAGATCATCTGAGATGACTTTTAGATGTCTAATCCGGTTTTGATTGTGCGTCGGATTTTTGAGAGATGTGATGTACAGCAGGATTAATTTGAAAGCTGGAATTTGGCAGGGTACGTAATACAGTGCGCAGGTACAGTAAATGGGGATGTCGGTTGTAATTACTGTACGGATCCGGCAGTGTGCGGTGTTGTGAAAGTTTCATGCGAGCAGTGTACTTACATTGGTCGGGTGTAGGTAATGGAAAAGTTAAGCAGGTAAGGTTTGTTTCGATGGGAGTTTTTGAGCGGGATTCTGGGTAGTGGGGACAAGAAGTCACATGTGTAATGCGAGACTCAGAGTCATTACCTTAATTTGAGCCACTTTTCATTATAAGTGCATACAGTCCTACTTTTTTGGACATTAATCGCGTCATACACTAGCGACATATTCCGATGCGGCAGACATGCAAATCGAAGTTATAGAGGCGTGCGAGTAAGAAGAGGT
The DNA here is from genome assembly GCA_000934665.2 of Catajapyx aquilonaris. Classification (NCBI taxonomy): domain Eukaryota; kingdom Metazoa; phylum Arthropoda; class Diplura; order Dicellurata; family Japygidae; genus Catajapyx; species Catajapyx aquilonaris. The sequence continues at coordinate 4,383 of JYFJ02001773.1, read as the reverse complement.
AGCCCTTGGGTGACGTCACTGGCTGGCTCCCCAGCCGGTGACGTCTCAAGGCCTACCTATTCTTACTCGCACGGCTCACACTATATCACTTCGATTTGCACTTCTGCCACATCAGAAAATGTCTCTAGCAGTATGACGCGATGAATGTCCAACATTGTACTATGCGGCTCAAATTGTTTTGGCCACTTTATCCTGGTCTTGAAGCAACCCTTCATACACACACACCTGCTCAACGTGGGGCTTGTGCGAAGGGTTGTTTCAAGACCAGGATAAGGTGGCCAAAACAATTTGAGCCCCATAGTACAACGTCCACATCTAGTGAATGGAATTGATAAATATGAAGCCATCATAGTGCACGTTGCTACTAAAAAAAGCTATAACTGCTAGCAGAATTCTGACTGGCCTATAAAAATCCAATAACTCGACGAAAAGTAAACTGGGGATAGCCTCAAATAAATCTTTTACGACATGAGACAGCAGTATATATTAGAAGATTACAAATCTGAGCCCGAAACAGACCCCCAACACAAACAAATGTTTACAAAACGGATACTACAGGATTAGACTCTTTGAGATAGCGATTCCCAGAATATATGGGGGATAAGAAGATGAGTGGTATAAGGTTACATCCGTCTGTCCATCACTCTGGAATTCCTGTAGGGTGTGGCCGGCTGTTTGGCCGAATATGTTCAAGCCGACTCGTTGCCCCGAGGTGGAACATTAGAGAGGGGGGCTCCACCGTAAAAATCCGACTCTTTGTCACCGTTTATGTGTTTACTCCGATTAGGTGCTCGTTTGTCACATGCCGGCTGAGTGCCAAGGACTTCGGCTATTGGTCGGCTGAAAACTAGTCGGTTGAAACCAGCTAACTGCGGACGTAAAAATTTCAGAGGAGGTTTTTGTGTTGGCCTGGGGATCCAACAAGCGGGTCTAATGCGGCGATGGTCCAGAAAATGGTCGTGGAGCCGTGGTGTAAACAGGCGCCTCCATCATTGGACCACCCAACCTGCTTTCAATCCATTTTTGAGCTGGATTTGGATTTTGGAACTGTGGTGCCAGCTAGTGGCGGAAGTGATGCCAGCTAGCGGCGATGGTGCTGCCATCTACTGGTTACTGAACTTTGGATGATTTGAATCGCATTTTTTTTGTCAATTTTTTGTGTCGTGTGGCAGCGGCCATATTGAGAGTTCGATGTGCTCTATCGATATCGAGGATGCTCCAGCCGGTATCAATATTCAATTTCCGGTGGAGTAATTTTGTTTAGGGTATATCCCCCTCAAGGGGTCTGGAGCCAACTTGGCCTATTTCCAGTAGAAGCCCCCCCTTCTAGAGGTCTGGTTCTAACGTGTCAGAGCCAAATAAAACATCTGGTCCCCTTCAAGTAAGGGATGAGACATAACGGTCAACCCTGTGAACAACCCTGTGTTAGTAACATGAAAAAAAAAAGCAAATGCGATTTATCGAGCTACAGATCCAATTACTGACTGAATGCAAATATCTGCTTGTCTGACAGCTACTTCGCATAGCAGATAATAAAAGTTGCACGCTTTTTTGGACTCGCTCGTTTTTTTTTTTTTTTTTTTTTGAGGAATCGATGAGGGACTGGAAAGAAACATCGCGTGATGTTTTTTTCTGGGAGGTACAGCAGGTTGCGTTTAAATATTACTCCATTTTCATGTCGCTGATACAATCCGGCACATTCCAGGAGATTGTATCGGAGCTATCCGCGGTCTGTTCATTAATGAGTTATGTCAGACGTACAAGGATGAAGTGTTCGTATTTTTGGGGTAAAAAAAATGGGGCTAATCACGAATATGGTGAATCCAGCATTGCTGTGTGTCTTATGGCAGTAGTTGCCTCGGCTTCAATATTTCATAATTTAATTAACAATAGGTAAAAGTGCACTTTTCTGGAATCATGTTCGCTCATACCGATTTTGGTGAGGGTACTGTATTGCAATGAACCGAACTATAACTCCACCAGAAATTTGTTCCTGAAAAACGTGGCACAAAATCTGGATACGACGTACATTTTGCAGGCTGTCACGGTTCTGAATATCTGAGCCCACCAGCCATTTTCCCGGAGTATTTTAGAGCTGGAAAAAAAAAGGTTCCGGAATTTCCCAATACTATGCCTTTGGTAGCCCCCTAAACGATGAGCGCTATTGAAAATCCTGGAAGTTATTATTAGTTAGCTTCATAAATGACCCGGGTTTGGATTGATGAGAGCATCCGGGGGTCCAAATGTGGAAAGGCTGTCGTCGAAATGAAACGGTGCAGGTGGTGTCCTACCGATGGACATATATACCGATCATCGTATAAGTTGGACCCTCCCTCTCTCCGATTATGCGTAATGATAACATAAACTGCCAGGCGGCTTAAATGGTGGCTATAAATTCGTGGGGGACGATTAAAAGTGTGGGTCGGCACTTTCAAAGTGGCCCTGTCACAATTCGGACATGTTCCGATGCCCCAATAACTACTTCATTCGCTCAAGTTATTAAATCATTCATATCGTAAACACCCTATACCTTCAGAAAGTTCGGGGGATCCGGATTTTTACGGAGCTATAAATGGGGGCCGTTTCACATTTTTTTGCAAATTTTATTACAAACTGTCCAATATATTAAAATTACGTATGCATTAAAACGCATGGGAAATTATTTCTCGGCTATTAAAAACTGTGCATAACAGGCATAACATTCGTTGTCGACAAGCGTTTGTGACCTCAAAAAAGTACCGTTCACATTCATCGTCTTCGGGAGCCTACGGGATTTGTACAACTAACAGTTTGTACACAGCTTCAGGATATTCTCGACGATTGACTCCCAAACTCCTCTACCACATCGTTATATCGCTTTCCCCCGTAGGCCATTCCGCAAAATCGACGTAACAGTAACGGTAATAGTTTTTCCCCTCAGTAATGAAACCGAATTTGTTCTCCATTAGAAGGCGAAGGTGTCAATTTTCGCAATCAAATACCTGCTAATACCTGTAATCTGGTCAAAATTTCGCCTCCAACCACTAACTGCTATAGTTTTTTTTTAAAGCCGATAGTTCTGTAGTAAGAATTTATCCGAATTTTCAGGAATTTTACATCAATGACATGTATTCGCTATGCTCGGCTGAGCGGCTTCGCACCCCCCGGGGGCTTCGCCCCGCTCTAATGTCTTGATTTTTCCCAGAGATATTAAATTAATATATATGTTCTCAGAGTTGTTCGAGACCATATAAGTGACAGTGCACTATCTAAAAATAGTTTTTTGGTAGAGTGTGCCCCCCAATCTTCCGGTGTCATCTTGGACGGGGTTAATGTAGCGGCCCATTGAATAGTGACCGGGCCTCTAATGAATAGGCTTAGTGGCCTAGAGCGGACGTTGGTTTGGAGATGAGGCATAAAAAGGTAATGAGGCAGCCGAAACGAGAAGTGGTTCGGGNTTTGAATCGTAGCTATCGGTACTATGCTGGGGGGATACGCAAGGGAATTTCGCGAAATTTTTTAGAGAGGGGGGGCTAAAATGTAGCCAAATTAGGAATCATGAGTGCTTTTTTTTGAGGGGGGGAGGGCGGATTTATAGATGAGAATCAGCTTTGGGGCTGACAATTAAAAGTCTATTTTGATGCAAAAAGGACTGGTTAGTGCATGTCTGCATTCGTTAAAGGGACGAATCGAACGTGCAAAATGCAGGTATGCCCTAGGCATATTTTGCAAAAACCCGAGTTTTTTTTTTTTGCTCACAAAAATGGTAGGTTATTACAGCTGCACTTTGATTATTTAGATTCTAATCTAGGTTTCGATGAACTTTTGTATCCCAGCCGTTCTGCATGTATTAGAAGAAAGTTAACAAAAATGAATATTTGATTGTATGCACAGAACGAGTTAGAAGCATTATTTGGAAGGAGAGAAGCCAGTCAATCACGTTTGTGGCTTGTTTCTATCAGAGAAAGGGAGCTGTGGGTGACCCCTAAACCTGCATTTGTTGCAACCGGATATGCACCTTAATCCATCCCTTTCTTCACGACCCACACAATAGGACACGACTCCGTAATTACATGTGGATTGTCAGTAAACTAGAGTTTTGTTTCTGCTGTCTTTGGAGGTTTTATGTATTCAACATAGCCTACTTAGCATGTTTGCAGTAAATGGTGGGCGTATAGGTATGGTATAGGTATGGTGGGCGTATAGGGATTTCAAAAAAGAAAAAAAGAAAAATGATTTAAGCACGATTTTAATTTAAAGGGTGAACGTTATTGAGGCTATGAATAAACCCCAAAACCTACATTTTGCATATACGAGGGCGGATCAAAAAAGACTGAGACTTATTTTTTTTCTCACACTATTTATTGAACTGGATCAATGGGCACATGGTCTTTTTCGAAGTAC
>KZ538443.1:31147-69930 GCA_000934665.2 Catajapyx aquilonaris | reverse complement strand
TTCGATGTGGGTTTCACATATATATTTTTCAAAAAAATCGATGACTATGACCTGACACCTTTTTTCACTCACTGGCTGATCTGAAATGGAACCACCCATTGTTTAATTGAAATTCAACTCAATTTTTGCTTTTTTAAGCCTGCTGTTACATAGGTGCCACAGGATTATTCATACCAATTCAAGGGATTCAATTTGTAACCCAGGCGAGGGAAGTGGCTGGAAAGGAAGCTGCAGGTACTACATCAAGCAAAAATACAGTATTTAGACAATTGGTTGCACACAGATTATATTTCAAGAGTGCCAATGGTTATTTTCAGTCGAGCCCAACAACTACACCTGTCACACTTCATGTCCTTAAATGCCTTTGCTTCCAATAAATCAAACCAAACCTACAACCTACAAGATAACCAGTTATCATAATCATTTTTCTTGGCATAATGCAACTCTGCAGCCAACTTTCAGTGCTTCTCCCCTGGGTGTATCCATGACCTTAACTGAAAGTTGCTTGCAACAATGCCTGAAAGTTGAAGGCCATTTAGCAAGAGTTATGACATCATTGTGTCCAATTTCTTATACAGTGTTGGACATTAATCGCATCATTCTGCTAGAGATATTTTCCGAAGCAGCAGAAGTACAAATCTTGCTCGCACGGCTTGCACTATCCATATCGTCGATTCACCGAAGCAGTAGTGGTGGAGTGGATGTGTTATCCGACTGCTAATCGGGAGGTCCTGGGTTCGAGTCCCGGAGGCCAGCGGTCCTGACCTTGGTTTACTGTGGTTTTCCAAGGTAGCCCCAGGAAAAATTCCGGGATCGTACCGTAAAATAGGCCACAGCCGCCTGATAGCCGCTTCCTTCCTTTCCCCTGCCCTGGAGCAGGTGCGGTGTCTGTGGGGGTTTCCGACCCGCACCCAGGGGGTTGTCTTGCAACCTGAGCCCCTGGGGGACTGCACACGACCCCCAACTTGAGACATTGCACCTGCACCAGTGTCCCCCCCTCATTATCCTTGTCCTGTCCCCATGCACCGGAGGAAAGAAAAATAGGACGAGAAAATTGATGGTGGTGTACCACCCCCCAACAGGGCCTATGTAGGCCTATCACGGGGTAAAATAATAAAAAAAAATAATTTAAAATATATATATATTGTCGATTCATTCTTCTGCCGCTTCGGAAAATGTCGCTAGCAGTATGACGCGATTAATGTCCAACACTGTACTGTGATACAAGGGACATTCACAAAGTACTGGTAGTAAGTGTTTCCATGAAAGACAAGTGAGGCAAGCAGAAATATATTATTTTTTAGCATAGTGCTCTTTCATACGTATTGAGACACTTTATCCAGCATTTCTCCCATTTTTCTAGCCCAGCCTGAAAAATTTGTTTCGAAATCCCCTCCCCCCCGCATCTCCTCCACCAGCATCTCCTCCACAACAGCAATCACTTCCAAGTCAGATCCATGGAGCCTTCCATAAAGTTGTTTCTTCATATTGGGGAACTGGAGGGGGCAGAGCTGGCGAGTAGGGCAGATGAGGTATAGATTGGAAGAAGCATTCCTTCGCAGCAGCTGTGAAAACCAGTGCATTTCTAGGAGTGGTCTGCTGCAGACATCTCATGTCAATTTTCCAGGTATCTTCTTTTTCAGCTCCTCCAGCAATTTGTGGAGCAGATAGGCCTAGTACTCTACATTGATTGTGCACCACTTTTGAAGAAATTCCAGCATAACCAAACCCCCTGCATTCCCGAAGATGCTCACCATAACTTTGGAACTTGGACTGCTACACTTGGAACTTTCATGGTGATGGAGTGTCACTGTGTCTCCACTGCTTGGGCTGTTTTTTACACGCTTAATATTAGCTTCACCACAATGGATGTGAGTGAGCTGTGGGTGTGAGTGAGCACCGGTGCAGTGAGGTCGCCATTCCCCCACCATCTAGCGGTTGGTATTCATGCCACCTCAACGCCAGACGGCGGAGTGACAGGCAGAATCGAGTTCGCTACCTCATAAAGCATGTCCTTAAAAAGGTTTTTAAGTCTGTGCTTGTTGCTTCTGGGCAGAGGTGGAGAACCCAGGTTTCATCCTGTGTCAATAACCATGCCAAAAATACTTCCTTGTTGCTGAGAAAGAAAAAAAATCCAAGTTGGCAAGTTACATCTCAACAAGCGACCTTCTCGTCAGTAGTGAGGCAGAGAAATACCCAATGGGTGGAGACCTTGCTTAGGCAAAGGTGTTGATGAAGGATGGTATCCAAACTGATGCCCAGGATCTCTGCTATGTATTGCAGTGTCAATTATCTGTCGTCCATTACCATGGTCTCTGCTGTCGAAGTTTTCCTCTGTCACAGAAGTTGCAGACCTTCCTGGGCAGGGTCATTTTCCAGGCTCTCTTGCCCACACTTGAAGAGTTCAACTCATCTCTGAAATTTTGGGTAAGAAGAACAACTATCCCAGTGTCTCATACATGTCCTTATGAATATCCACAAAACTCATCTTCTTCATAGCAATTTATTTGATGACAGCAGGTTGCTGAAAACTGTCCATACCGCACTTTTCTCTACTCTCAATTTTTTCCTTCCTTTTATGCTTCATATCGGGATGATGCAATGTCCTGTAATCAGGGCAGGAATGTCTCTATGGTGACCAATTTTAATGTCAAATGGCAAATACCTTCATGGAAACACTTATTACTTTCTGAACACCCTTTGTACTGTACAGTGTAGCCTACAGTACATCCCACGTTGCCATTTATCCCAGGTATCTTCCTGGAGTGACGTTTGAGTGAAAAAATACCTATATGGAAGGGTTCCAGGTTTAATCCCAAGCCCGGGCATTCCTCCCTTCATCTTATGCAGAGTTGCGTCATCTCTGGCTCTGTTTCGGGTGGGATTCCTTGAGACTAACCACCCAGAGGAACTAACAAAATGACTGTATTAGACATTGCCCTTGAATCTTGTACTTCCCCTCCCATTCACGCCTGACTGTGGACCCAGCACTTGTAAAAAAGTTCCAAAATGAACACAAAGGCATTTAATAAAGGTCATACATACCTCGCAATGAGGTCAAGCACTACCCACATGTCAGACACAGTAGTTGTAAGTAGTATCCCTTCCCATCACAAACACCTGCCTGATGGATTCAATGATCCAATTATGTAATGACATAATAACAAGGGAGGCGGAGTGGTGCTGCGGTAATGTATGCGCCCACGGATGTTAAGGTCCCGGGTTCGATCCCAACCCCGGGACACCCCCTTCATCTAGTGCAGAGTTCAGGGTCACCTCTGGCTTCGTCTCGGGTGGTATTTCCAACAGACTAAACCACCCGGGGGAGTTCACTAAAAATGGCCACGTTTAAGACATTGCACTGCACCTTGCACATCCCCTCCTGTCATCCTGCCCGTGGGCCCGGGCGGTTCAAAAATCACGTTCCACTGTATGTACAATAAAGGTACAATAAAGGTCCGTGCCGCATACCCTAAGAGGGTCTGGCACTACCCAAGGATTATAGGATTATTATTAATGACATAATAACTAACCAAATATGACTAATTTGCCAAACACTTAATGCATTCTTTAAAGCCATATGTTCCCATAAGCATGAACTTTGATGTATAAGAGTTGCATTTAGTGCTGGATTTACCCCCCCTGGCTGCTCTTCGGCATGCTGAGATTCAGCTGCTCCCCCTCCCCTGCCACACCAAATGAAAATAATGCAGTCTTGACTGCACACAACACTAAAATTCCCTACATTGTCATGCACTAGGTCTAGTCGTACACTGGTATGTGCATGTGGTACACGGTTCACTGTTACAGTACCAGGTGGCTAGTATAGCAACATTTCTTGTGCTCCGAATGTGATAACCTACACCATCACAGTATTAGCTCCTTCCCCGGGACGTCAATGCACTGTAGTTACTCTAGCACCGACTGGCTCCATAGCCTTTGCTTCACCAGCTTCCTTGTTCTTACTTGTGGAATCCCCGATCACTTTAAAATTCAATTTTTTAGTGTGTTCTCTAGATTTCTCCTTTATCTCAACTTATTTGATTTTTAAAATTATCTATTGCAACCTAAGTCCACCCTAAGGCAATTGACTAGTGTGCCTACTGGTAAGTCTGGTGCTGGTCACATTTATATCTGTACAGGGTTGTACTGCACTGGGCAAGTCCCTAGTTCCAGGGGGCAGGGGATAGGTGACGAAGTCATAGTTCGAATTTTCTGAATACCCCCAGAAAGCAGTTTAATAAGAAGAGAGGCAATGTAGAAAACAACCAGGCCACATTCCCATGTAGCTTCTCTTTCAACTGGTTTATGCTGTAAATAATACATAACTTCATCATCCTCCTCCTTGACCTGTGGGTTTGGACAGTGCACCACCCTGTACAGAATCACATATATTTCAGAGATATGACTGTCATTCCAGAAAGATAAATCAGAGTAATCCTCAATTAATATGCTGGAGCTGCATTGCAGGCAACATTCATTTGTAGATTTAGGGGTAGATTCTGTTTGACTTTATGAGGCTGCATATCTGCAAAATTCCCACAAATATGTGACGTCAATGACACCCATAACTGAACAAAGGATATTCCAGTATCCAGACTTGCACTTACCAAATTACTTGGCAGCCTGTGAGAATCCAGCCCTTACTGTAATAAAATCAATTCTGTTCATGTGCCTGCAGAATGCATGTGCAGATGTGCTCTGCCTACTCAATCAAGTTGTGTCAAGCCAATGACCTTTCACACAACAGTGACCAGTGAGTCGTCAACCACAGCTGTAAATGTCCTACCTCAACCAACACACGTGACGGTGGGATACCGATTTGCCGACTAATCATGCTGAAATGGCGACTACATTAAGATACCTAGGTCTCAACGCCGTTTTTGGGTCATTCGTGTACCTTATTTAATAAACCAAATTTTCCAGCACCAGTGAGATGCCATAATAGTAACAAAAACTCGGCACCAATATCGGTGACAAAGTATAGGTACCGATTACCAACCAAAATCATCAGTACTTGTTATCCATGAACATGCCGGTATTATTTTGGCACCAGTTAGACACCGACAGACCAGTGGTAAATATGTGCTAATGAAATTCTGGTGTGTCATTGGCACCAGACATCGGTCTCCTATCGGCACTGATAAAAGTGGCAAATCCAAGCCTTCTTGGTACCGCATATTTGGCACCATTTCGCACCAAGTGTGTTTGTTGGGACACAACTAAGTTCTCCAGATTGACATAAGTACAAGAGCTCATGATTACACACTTAACCAATTAAAAATTAACACAAAAGCAACAATAACATGCCTATATTTTCCTGCATAATGGGGAGATGAAGTGGCGCTGCAGTAACGCCCACGGATGTGAAGGTCCCGGGTTCAATCCCCACCCGGCGTTCCCACCTTTATCCGTGCAGAGTTGGGCCATCTCTGGCTTCATTTCGGGTGGAAATTTCCTAAAGACTAATCCACCCGGGGAGTTCACAAAATGACCACTCAATGACAGCGCACATGCACTTTGCACATCCCCTCCCACCTACCCTTGGAGTAAACTAATAAGATCCTTCTTAACTCGCTCCAAACAAATCCCGATGGTGGTAATCCAACCCCCCCCCNNNNCCCCCCCCCCCCCCCCCCCCAAAGGAGTAAGTAGCTCCCTAAGTGGGGTAATGGAAGAAAAAAAAACTGCATAATCAGACTCACTTTGCATCTGCTAGTCCTTGGTATACATTCCTCACCAATGCAAAAGGCTGGTCGATTCTTCCGGAGACCTTGATAGCCATACTCCAGTTCAGTGTAGGACATCGTTATACAAGAGAGGTTGCACTATGAGCCTTTATCCAAGTTCACCACTGTCCAACCTCATGTTACAGAACCTACAAGGACATGTTAGAAATATATTCTACTGTAGCACATCAGACGAATCCGTTTTTTTTTTTTGCACCCACAACCTTGAAAATTACACTCAGGTAATTGAAGTGAGATGATGAGATTCTGACTTGCACACATTTTGAAATTTGGTGTGTGCCTTATGCTTAGAATGGAGTGAATTTAACAATCACCCTGGCTGAAGCACACATGAATTAATTACTCTGAATATTACATTTGATATCATTAATTATTATCACTGGCCAATTACATGGTGGGGGGAATCAAAAAACTATATGTGAAGGGAGTAAAATATGGTGATCAAGTGAATCCCCAAACAGGAAATAAGGTATGGTATCCTTCTTAACTGTACCTGTTCCATAACAATATTAACAAATCATTCAGAAGTCTTTTTAGAATCATCGTGCTTAAATAATAGTAAAAATGAATAAAGCATTGATATATAAATGTGTAGTTATCAAGGAGAGTTCCAAGGATTATTTTTGCCTTGTAGTCAAATAATTTTAATGGAGATTTAGTGAGGCTGATAATATATCAGAAGAAAAAGTGAAATTCAGTTTGTTCTATTGATTTATACTTGAATGGCAAAAATCCAGGTTGATAAATTGCATTTTATTTAACTTTTAAATGGCCACAGGAAGCAGCTGTAATAGTTATTATTTGAATGTTGGAAGAATTATTGTTCATTTTTATATAGCAATGATATGTGACACCCAAATTTTATATCATTCAGTAAAACTCCCTTTACGTGAAATGGTGACTGTGCCTTACTGGTTGCCCTGTAATTCCTTTCAAATAGAATATTACAATGCATAACCAGGAGTATGCACTAATAAATTTCATTAACTTTTCAATGACCCTAATCTGAGCTACATCAGCAGTAACTTCGGCTACTGGCAGGGTCACCCGAGCCTGAAGGTCTTTTTGCAGTAGCAGTTCAAGATATCAATAAAAATAAGTTGAGTGTAACTTTTCCTTCTGTCAGCACCATATTAGCTGTCATCTCTACTAAAAATTATTGAGCTACACTACCTGTCAGAAGTCTGAGCACACCCTCCCAAATACTGGCATTTTTTATTACTGCTTGTGTCAACAGAACAAAAATGTTAGAAATGTAGCAACTGGACATAATTGGACCAATTCCACCATTTCCAAAGCCCAAAAACAAAATCAACTGGTAAAAATGGCACATCTGATTGAAGATTACGGAGTGCGGTGATTGTGCTCTATGTAACTCTTCATTTTTCCGGTGAGCAAATGGGCCCTCTCTAGGTTTCTGTAGTCTGGCAACACATTCACTAGCTACAGCATGTATGAGATCACAAACCACACACATACTGCAGCAGCCATGGACGGCATACAGCCCTAGATAGCTTTTGATCATTTCTGCAACAATGGTGGCAACCAATTGTCACCAATTGAACTGGAGCACATAAACAAGGTAGCAAGTGTGTGTGATGCGAGAAATAAAGCTGTTAATAAGAGCCATAACAAAAATGCTGAAGATTTCTGTTTGGACCTTGCGTCGAAACCTGCTTAGGAAAGCAGAAACTGGGCAAAATATCATGAAAAAAAGGAGTGCTGCCCCCAGTAAAACCTCACAAGGTGAGGACAATTTCATAGTGATCCAGTCCAAGAGAAGCAGAAAGTTCACATCAAGCGATATGGCAGGGGAACTCAGTGCAAGACGGGCAAATCAAGTGTCTCAATGAACTGTGGTGGGGGGTCTGTATGATGCTGGTCACAGCCCCTTCCTCCACTGATATTGTGTTCTTGGGCCCACTCTAGCCTCTTTGCTATGTTGGCCTTCCTCAGAAAAAGCTTCCTGGTTGCTACCCTACCAACAAGACCAGCATCAATACATCATGCAGACCCCCACCACAGTTCATTGAGACACTTCATTTGCCCGTCTTGCATTGAGTTCCCCTGCAATATCGCTTGATGTGAACTTTCTGTTTCTCTTGGACTGGATCACTATGAAATTTTCCTCACCTTGTGAGGTTTTACTGGGGGCAGCACTCCTTTTTTTCATGATATTTTGCCCAGTTTCTGCTTTCCTAAGTAGGCTTCGATGCCAGGTCCAAACAGAAATCTTCAGTATCTTCGCTATGGACCGAAGCAGGTTGGTGTAGTGGTTATGGAGTCCGCCTGCTACTCGGGAGGTCCTGGGTTCGAATCCCGGGGCCGGCGACCCTGACCATGGTTTTCTGTGGTTTCCCACGGTCCTTCCAGGATAATTCTGGGCTCGTTTCCGTAACAACAGGCCACAGCCGCTTCCTTCCATCCCTATCCTATCCCAAAAAGCTAAGTAAAATGAAAGCAAAGAGTTCCAGTCAAAACAAAAATTTCCCCCCTAAAGAGCCGCCGACTGATAACGGGGTATGAATTATTATTATTATTATTATTATTATTATTATTATTATTATTATTATTATTATTGTAGTATCTTCGCTATGGCTCTTAATGACAGCTTCATTTCTTGCATCACACACACTTGCTACCTCGTTTATGTGCTCCAGTTCAATTGGTGACAATTGGTTGGCACCATTGTTGCAGAAATGATCAAAAGCTGTCTAGGGCTGTACGCCATCCATGGCTGCTGCAGTATGTGTGTGGTTTGTGTTCTCATACATGCTGTCGCTAGTGAATGTGTTGCCAGACTACAGAAACCTAGAGAGGGCCCCTTTGCTCACAGGAAAAATGAAGAGTTACATAGAGCACAATCACCGCACTCCGTAATCTTCACTCAGATGTCCCATTTTTACCAGTTGATTTTGTTATTGGGCTTTGGAAATGATGTAACTGGTCCAATTATGCCCAGTTGCTACATTTCTAACATTTTTGTTCTGTTGACACAAGTAGTAATAAAAAATTCCAGTATTTGGGAGGGTGTGCTCAGACTTCTGACAGGTAGTGTACATCACTACTGCTTTCACTGTGAAATCCACCATGTAGCTGTAAAATACTGTGATGATATATATTTCCAATGCCAGGTCAAATATTAGGCCAAACAATTCATGTCAGGAAAGGTGTCTCTTCAAAATGATCCCTACAATAGATATTTCCTGCAATCTGCCATACTGATGTACACCCAGGTGGAGGACTTGCTACTGGAGAATAGGAACATTAGGAAGTGGCACCACCAGACTTTCAACAAGCCCAGATTCAGGAATACATAAGAGCCCTTCTTTCCTGTCAGTCACTTTTATCACAGGGTCATCTCTGTGCAGGGACCCTAATTAGCCTGAACTGTCTGAACTACTATAGTTCTGCCACTGTTAACAGGAAACTGAATGTGTAAGATTGCCCTAGAAAAGGATATGTCATAGGTAAGTGTAATTCACATCCTTTTTCATGGAATGGAAAAATTGCTGTCAAATCTAGCACAGAAAAATTAGCAACTCATAAAGTGAACCCACTCTGCATTTGGTTGCAACAGTAACTGCAGATAAAATGTGGATTCAACGGCACGACTACAAGGGAAGGAATCCACATGATCATAACAGAATGACTTGTTACCCCCAGGAAGTTCTATACGCCAATGTTCAGTGACACGGACAGCAATATATTGTATTCTGGATGCTGGGCATGTAGTATTGTATGCTGGATGCAGTATTTCTCAAATATGTGCCAACAAAACCACAATCATTGGATGGTGACATGTTGACACTGTAACTCCTTTGCATATCAACATTAAAGAACGGCTGCGGAAAATTGGCGTTCAAATGCGACCATACAAGGCACTAGTTCACAGGACGTAAGTGTCAGAGGCTACAATTCCAAAATACCACTTTGAATTCAGTCATGTCCCCCAAATAGTCTAGTACTGATGCCTAAAAGTGACTAGTTCTTTTAAAAATATGTGTGTAGTAGTCATTTGGACACTGATGCAAGAAATGCATCCACTGTCAGTGGCGTGGCTGAATTGTATCTAACAAAGATAATGTAGTTACGGAACAAGTTGAGCAAATGCAATGAGTTGACAGGAGAATATAATACCACAAGACATGCAAGGAATTCAATTTTAATGCCATCACTTTACAGATGTTTAACTTTCTGAGTGACCTTCACCATCACAGCATATGCAACCAGACGGAAGTTAAAATATTACATCTAATGGAAGCAAAATGTCTAAAGCAAATACTGGTCAATAGTAAAGCAATTTCTGACAATTCGAGCAAATTTATACTGTTTTTTTACAATGCTATAAATACAGCACTGACATCCACAAAACTGTGCTCATTCAAAAAACATCTAATTTGCATTTGTACAACTTTTCATCAGGAGCATCACAGTTCTAGAAACCCCATTACTTCTCGGAACAGCCTTTGCCAAGTCGGCAGTATTAAAGAACCTGACACATTTGTTATCTGCATTGTAAATTCCTCAGAGAATCCCATTGCTTGATATTTGACACAACCTGAAGGCGTCACCGGAAGCGACAATTATAAGCACTTGATAAGTAATGCTCTTCGGGATACTTCCTAGTCAAAGCAACTCTGCTGGGGTTTCACCTTTGCTACTCTTCGCATTCGAATTCCAAACTTTCACGTATCGCTTCAACCTTTGACCACCACATTGCGCGAGACAACCGATACTCAGGTTTTAAAATTAATGAACTGCCTCAATGAACTCTCAAACCTACACCCCATTACTTGCAAGCGCAACTGGCAATCTCACACTAATGCACTACAGCCTGCATACTAACCTGCAAGCACATGTCATTGCTGATATTCACCAGATTAACTGCAGCCTACCACTTACAAGTCAGCACTGCTGCAATCTACGAGAATTGGTTAATAAAAAAAGACCGCGTTTATTGATCAAATGTGGGCGTGGTGTCAGAAGCCAACTACTTTAGCCCCTTCACACCGTAGCTTATCTGCCAATCGCCTTATGTGTTCCTTACGAGTTTCATGCCAGTAAATCGCGTTACGTGGGAATTCTTCAATTATCTGCACATTTTCGAACGGCAAGGTCACGTGGTCATCACGTCAAGGTCGCAGCCCACTCCACTAGTGCCACTAGTCATCAATAAAAGGGAGCATTCCAATTTATACAAAAAAAATATTGGTATCGCCACCGCATCATCTCACATGACTTCCGCTGATGCATATGCATTCTGAGTATGTTCTGAATGTCAGTCGCATCGTGAAAATGCGATCACAAAATAAGTACCTGCTTCGTCTCCGACACGAAGCGATCCGGAACTGTCGCATGCCGGGACGCGAAACAATCGTCGGGAAAATGGGATCTAAACTGTACAGTGCAAGCTGATTAGAACATGTTGGGTAGCTGCTACTTCCGAGGGGAGTGTGCGCGAGTGTGCATCATGAAAATGATTCAAAACAGGTCATGGGATTAGTCCTGTGAGTAAGTCAGACTTACATTTGAATGTTTTTCATGCATATGTGTATTGGTCACAGGGGCAAGAGGCAAACATGTAGATACATAAGCGAAATAGATCAATAGCAATTGCTCACGAGGAACCGCTAGGAACTAATAGTAATAGCATCTAGATCATTGCTACTGTCTACTGGACGTTAGAAAATAATATTATCAATAAGTTTATTTATACATCGTGGGTAATATTATAGTTTTATTAGTAGCATTTATATAATTTGTAAAGCAAAATTAAAAGTTCGGCATTTTTGGACGCTGCTTAAAAGTGGCGCTTATTTTAAGGTGCGTTTATACATGTGAGCGATTTGACGAGCGAAATCTTCGCCGAGGCTGAAATTAACAATATATTTTCGCCTCAAACAATATTGGTTACTTGGGTTACTCAGCCTCGGCGAAGACTTCGCCCGTCAAATCGCTTACATGTAAAGGCACCTTTAAACTCGTTCGCCCAGCGTCGGGACCAAAATTAACTATCGTGAAGTTATGACGGGAGGGGGTTAGTATAATGAGCAAAAAATTGATTTCTAGGTTTTTAATTAAAATTCAAGACACTTTTTGTGAGATATCCCTATTCATTATTGTAGCCTTATCTTCATGCCACATCTACCTATGATAATGTCTTAGCGCAATAAGACACCTGCAAAGAATCTAGGTTAACATGTTTTTCACAGGTGTCAAAGTACCTTTGCGTCAAATGCATGGCACAATTCATCTTCTTGGCAACATCCTATTACTATTAGCATCAGGGGTAGGAGATGGCACAGGTGGCATGAAGATGCAGTGGGTGGAGCCGACTTGTTAGCCTGTTTGTTAGGCTGCACAGGGGATATTTCTGCTGCCCAAGGAAAAAAGCCCCATCTGCAAAACAGGCTAGGACATACTGTAAGTCATGTACAGGCCCTGGGCTCCTTGGGCCAAGAATTTTGAAGATAGGGCCTTTTCCTTGGGACAGCAGATCTGCAGATGTGTAATGCGACTATTTAGTACTATCTGCTCATGGATGGCTCCATGTACAATGTAATCAGTTTTAAAGTAGTCCTGATGTCACGATGGGAAACAATGACCTGTCAACCACATAATAAACCGTTATTAACCCTGGAACCGTGCCGTGGGGTCTTTTTGGACCCCAAGGAGAAAAATGCATTAAAATGATAATTACAATGAACTTTTGCCATTTTTTTACCGTATATAACAGGAAGTGCAGGTTTATTTTGAATTAGAGATCCTTTTAGGCATTGTTCAAAGAATGATTGTATATAGTCAATACATTGAAAAGTATCATATAATAATTAATAAAAATTAAAATATGTTGCGGTCCGAAAAGACCCCACGGCACGGTTGTTGTAATACTCGTAGGCACGGCACGGTTCCAGGGTTAAAAGATTGTGACATCAGTACTAATCTAAGGCTGAATACATGGTACCAAATACATTACACACCATTTACATTTTGTGGTACAAATCTTACCAGGAATGACAGAAGTGCATGCAGAATAATAGCAGCACAGGTTACAAAATGTCTCATACATGGGGTCCTCTTCAAGTCCTTAAAATAATGTACTTGGTGTAATTGAATTAATGCTGCAATACTTATCCCAAACCCACATGTGCTTTACTTTCCTTTTGACATCATTCAACAACTTTCACAAATACGTACATTCCCTATCTCATAGGTGGTTTCAATAACCTTGCAGATCAGAAATTATAATGAGGTTACACTTTTTTCTTCTTATGAGGGCTGATTCAAAAGTCATGGCGCATATTTTTTAATTCAAAAATGGTAACACATACAGAGATGACCTTTGCTGAGTTTTGAAGATCCGGCCATTACAATTTTATCTGGCATATAGATGATGCCCATATTGTGAGGGGGTTGGGAAACAAAGGGGGAATGTGACCCCCCCACCACACCATTGCCCTAAGACGGCCCGAGCCTGATGCTCACGGGAGCTTGATTTCGAGTGTGGGACAAGTCAGACCACTGTGCCCGTAGCCATGTGTCGCCCATCGCCACAGACAGTTTTAAAAAACCATCGCCTTCAATGCGATAGAGGTCCATGCGATGGCAAAATGGCAGCACTTTTGCACCTCAGAGAGATGGGGAGGAACCAGTGAGGATGACAACTTCCTGAGACCTTTCAGTCTTTCAGAGTCCTAAGCATAGTGCTCTGACTTGTCCCACAGTAGAAATCAAGCTCCCGTGTTGTCCATCTCCGAGTGTCCAGCATGCCACGTCCAACAGCTCCAAGCGCGTCAGGCTCGGGCCATCTTAGGGCGATTTCTGGTGTGTGGTGGGGGGGTCACATTCCCCCTTTGTTTCCCCCCCCCCCCCCCTCCCCGCAATATGGGCGACTTCTATATGCCAGATAAAATTGTAATCGCCGGATCTTGAAAACTCAGCAAAGGTCATCTCTGTATTTTATTATTATTATTATTATTATTATTATTATTATTATTATTTATTTATTTATTTATTCCTCCCTGCCTCCAAACACAGGGAGGGACATATCAGACTTCCATACACCAACATACAATTTTTCATACAATTTTAAATACATTATCAAAAGTGTTTAAGTCATCTCTGTATATGTTACCGTTTTTGAATGAAAAAATATGCGCCATGACTTTTGACTCAACCCTCATACATAGATTGGAACAACATGGAAGATGCAGAAGGTATCGCTGATCTGCTTATAACGGTCCAAAAAAAGTGCCAGAACACAAGTAATATTTCAAAGCATTACAGTCTAGCCAAGGGTTTCAACAGGTCCACTAAAAAGTTCAAGTCAGACCAAATATGTCAGAGCATTAGCACTAGGAATTAGAATAGATGTCAATATCTTTTCATGAGATTTTGACACTTGTTTGCCTTATTATTGTTTCCTTTTTACATAATGTGACAAAGATAGGGATAACAGATTTATTCTCCACAGATGTTTTCCACATCAGCAATTTCTTGTACAATGGATTTTGTCCCTTGGCCTTCTCATACTGTAGTTCCAACGTCCATGATGCTGGTCTGAGATTTTTTATCACTGGCTTATAATTCCATGTGTGCAATGGACCATGCTACTTCCTCCAGCTGGTCCTCCCTTCATCCATGATGTGCTCTGAAAAACCCACTGCAATGAATAATGCACTCAAATGTTTTCTGTTTTTAACAAATCATTTCACAAGTCACTAAACAAGGCAGTTTCATGGTGAAGGCCACAATTTTCTTTTCTTTCTGCTTGTGTGTGCTATTAAGTAATTTCGTATGCAAACTCTGATACATACAGGGTGGCTTTAGCTAGTATGTCATCTGGCAGGCAGAGTAATCGTTGGCCCAAAACAAGTAAACCATGTACTGTATTACCTCTCATATTGCGGCATGCCGGTGTAGGCGAGGTCGACCAGTTTTTAGAAATGCACCATCTGGTGGTATAGGGCGAGGTATGCTGGTATAAGGCAAGGTTTTCACATAAGTTACATTATCCTTTCTGAACTTGACATGTGCCTGAAAACCGAAATTCACATAAAGGCTATCGAAAGGACACATTTTCCAAATAGGGTACCCATACCATATATTGTTTTCAATCGCAGTATTTGGCAATAATCTCTCTTTAAACCGTATGTTAGAGCAGGGGGTTCCCCTGTCAAAGCAGGCAGACGATGGGATTGGTCACACACTCTACATTTTTTAAATGCACTGTGCAACAGAACTGACATATTCTCATAGCCTGTACACTCGCCCATTTTCATTGTAACATTATTTTAGTATGGTACCAGAAGCATTCCAAGAAATTTGGCAAGGATCAAAATTACGGAAATCTACCTCGGTTATTGCCTCATGCCGGCCACCCCCGGGTTATACCGGCATGCTGGTCGACCTCGTTTTATACCGGCGTGCCGCAATATGAGAAGTAATATGGTAGGGGTGAGAAGTGTCTAGAGATCATCTTGTCAGGAGGTAGAAAACCAGACACATTGGCCAGCCCCTGGACACATGCTGCAACACATGACACCTTTTTGTAGGGAAATTGCCTGTCAGATAAAATTGTGTACTGACAGTGGTTGCCTAGGGAGCAGGACATGAGTGTCATAGTCTTTACCCATGGGATTTGCAAGGTCGCCTCTTTGCACTATGATTATTATCAAGCTCATAACCTGCTCACGAGGAAACCACTGTCAGTACACAATTCCATCTGGCAGGCAATCTCTCTACAAAAATGTGAGCATGTGCTGCTGCAAGAGTCTAGGGGCAAGCCAATGTGTCTGGTCGCTTACCTCATTACCAGTTGGTCCCTCAACAGTTCTCCTCCACTAAAATTTCGACTTTTTTGGGCAAATTAATGTGCTGCTGGCTGCATGACATAACTCTTAGAAACCCCCTGTATATATGAGGCAATCCATCTCAATTGGGTCACCCTTTGCCATTACCTTCTCCAATTTCAACCATATCTGCAAAATTATACGGGTCAAGCGCGCGCGAGGGGGTGGGGAAAAATCATAGGTGGCGACAACCCCGGTCGGTTTTATAAAACAATTAGAAATACGGCAGTAATCAATTTATTTATTATGGCAGTACGGCGTGACGTCACATCCTTTCCGTATTCGAATTGACCGGCGCGGACAGGCAGATTCAGTGGGTTGAACCTGGTTGAACAGGTTTTTAGCCTTGCGGGTTGCACTGAAAAAGGCGCTCTCATGCTACACCGGCAGGGTACTGTACAACGTAGGCTTTAACTGTGCTGCTCATTTACATTAACCAACCTCTCTGAATTCGGCCCTTTCTCTTAAAATTATTGCCATACAAAGTAAATTCTATCTTGGAACAGATACTTTCTGCAGTGTTTCCTCCTCCTCCTTGGAACACCTTGTTTTGGTGACTGGTACAGTTCTGTATGAACTGTACCAGTCACTGTAAACCTAATTTTGAGATTCTGAAGCCTTCCAGGTGGTCTGCTTTGGCATAGAATATTACTGGAGACTAGCAGGTACTACCAGAAAGTCTACAGAGAATGAGTGCATGTTTCTCATATGAAACCTTTTTCAAAAAATTATCATTAAAATCAAACCATCTGCCATGATTTTAGCCCTTGCAGCAGTATCTTTTTTATGCTGCACCGTAGTACTTTTCAAATGGTATCTACTAATTCATATACGGTATACTAGAGACCAGTGCTTCTCAAACTGTGGGTCATGACCCCAAATGGGGTTGCGAACTTAATATTTGCGCTAATGAGGGAGGTTAACAAATTATTTTCACAAAATGATTCTGTCACTCTTGAAAATTATTCCCATAAGGTAAGTTTCAGAACAATTCAGATATTCGACAAGTTATCAATGATTTTCATTGACTAACACTATTTACCCATCATTTCATGTTAGGGAATGACAATATGTACATCTGGGAGGGTGATGAGAGAGGAGAGATACAGTACAGTAGTGCAGAAAACATGGAAGGGATTGAATTGGAAATTAGGAGTCGTGAATTTTACTACACGGTTTTCTGGGGTTGCTAATAAAGAAGATTGGGAAGCACTGCAATAGATGACACCCACCTAATGAGCCTCTCCTTTCTTGCCTGTGACCCTCTTAAAGTCACTCATGTTGGTGGTGTTGATAGGGGAACCAATCAGCATTAACTGATCAATCCGTGTCACATCATTGCCTGACTGATTGTCCTTTATGAACAGCTGAACATTCTGGACGTTCTGGAACTTGACATAGCGTAGCAATACTTGCTCCCCATCCAGTTCCTTGGAGTTCAGCCTGTAATACAACTTGATTTGCATCATTGCTGAAGATAAGATTTGTGGTCTACTTACTCAACTTCCTGCACAGGATTAATGTGATCTGCCATGTCAAAGTCTAAGGTGCGAGGCTGATTTATGAACAGCTTTATAGTTTTAGGACCCTTGTCTGGAGGGGCTACCACCTTCAGTGAGTGCAGCTTCACAGCTTGATTGAAGCTGAGTGACAAAATCAGCTGAAAGTATTAAGATATGTATTAGTGAGGGTGCTCTTAAGACAAGGTTCAACATGGTCTGTTTCTGACATGGTCAAATTTCATGCAATCCCAACCATGTCTTGAAAAACTAAGAGCATTCATAATGACCCTAGGGTGGCTCAACGTGCATGCAGCAGCAAGGTGGCACCTGTTACAAAAGTAAACAGTGCGAGCAGACCTCCCAGGAAGAGCTCATTCCGACCCATGTCGTGCAACCTTGTTCCAGGGCTAATATAATACAAAAGAGTACATCTGACACTATGACTCAACCACAATTAAAAGGCCATTTTGAATGGGCATTTCTGATGTAGTTGGCCACTTAGTGTAAACACACTTGAAGTACTTATAATGCAACACTGATACAGTAATACCGTTTCCCACAATTGGTGAGATTAGCAACTATAACACTTGGTCAACATGCTGAAAGGTATATTATGGATTAAACCAGAGAATGGTACTGACATCTTGTGTCTTTCATTCTTAATTTCTTTGTTGACATTGTTGAAAGTAATTTTTGGCATATGACTTCAGTACCATTCTCTAGTTGAATCTATAAAATGTGTACCACTTTCATGGTTTTCAAAAATCTCAAAAATTCCACAAATAAGTTGTGAGGCACAACACACTAAAAGCTCACCTGCTCATCACAGTCTGATTCCAAGTATGACTCATCATCACTCAGGCAATTGATGAATGAATGTGTGTTACAGTCATTTAAGCACTCACTCTGTGACTTGTTGATGACAGAAGTAAGGTCCATCTGAAACGAACAACCCCCGAGAGGTAATTCCTTAATTTTCATCCTTCTTATCTCCACTAACCGAATAGTGTACATATGTGAAAATATACATGTACTGCACAACCAACATGTATTGGCCCCTGATAAAATTTCAATGCATCTCACATCTGACATGTCTCATTTTAACATATTCCATTTTAACCCACATATTGTTCACAAGTGCTGAACATTAATGAAATTGGCATGTTCACATTCATTTCATACAAATGTAATCCCCCATTTGAAGTGTTGCCATATTTCGCAATCAGTATTGATTTTATTAAATATTACTTTCAGTGAACTCTACGTAATGCACCAGTATGTAAAAAACTGGCATCATCCATCATTTCCATGAAAGTTAAAATATAAACTAGAAAAACCCTCGGTTCGCCCGCATTTTTCTAGGCCTGCGACCTGGGATGGAGGCCATATTGTTAATCGCTTTGGACTTAGCCAGCAATGATGCGAGCGGGGGGAGGGGACAAGAGGGGGGGGGGGACAGGGGGGAAAGTGAGGGATGGGGTGTGGGGATGGGCAGGGAGCAAAGTAAAGTCACTGGCAGGCAGCAATGGAATGAACAGTTTCTCCTCCCACCCACCAGAGGGGCTGCCTCCACCCACTGCGCATCTGCAGAACGTTGGCCAATAGGAAGTGTTGTGGCAACAACATGAGGTGGACCAATCAGAGGGCTTATACAAAATCTTGAATAGGATTTTAATACTATAGATTCCAGAAAATTCCTAGCACTTTGTGCCCATTTCAAGAACATTTTAAGAAATAATTGCAAATTCACAGGGTTCAAGTTTTTATTTTCGCAATTCAGAAAACTTAAAGAGAAACTGAGCTTCACTTTTTCACCTAATATTACGAACAACTTATGGCTCTGTCAGACAGCCGTTGCACTACCCAAGTTCACTGCGCCAGTTGCACCCAAAACTTGTCCCACGTGCTCTGACTTGGGCGCAGGGTGTAAATAAAGGGAATGTAGAAATAGAACAGCAAAGTACATTCCTTCCTACACCACATGGTCCTCACATGACAAGAAAAAGAACAGGCAAGGCCCAGCTGGGGAGAGGAAAGGCAAGGGGGTTATGGTGGAAGGGGTGGTCGGGTGGTAGGGAAGAGGACAAGAGGTTTTGACCAATCACGACTGACGTAGCGAAAGGCTCGGGTCTCGCTGTGCTGCCCCCAAATTCCCCCAATTTCTGCGCCCAGACAAGCCCTCAGGACTCAATGAAGCACAAAGCTGGCCTGTGTGACCAGGCCACCGCAGTGAACGTGGCTAACCCAACTAGCACAAAGCCTGTCTGACAGAGCCATTACAATAAAAATTATTGAGACATTGAGACATCTCAACCCTGGCAGGTATTCTTTTCACAGTTGGTAAGAAAAATCCTTGCTATCCTTTGAAATGATGACAAGGTCACAGTCCAAATCAAGAGTAATATGTGCACCACACTGCACTGGCATATGATTATGCTCCTGGACATTACTGCAGAAAGCCTGAGTTAACCCTTAACTACGTAGGTGGGCGAAACACCTTTAACTACGTAGGTGGAGCCTGAGAGGCTCCAACGGTATATTTTAATTTCTGCTTATCAACTAAATTGTTATATAGGACTTTTCACATACAGAAAGTGCAGTTCAGATCATTAGGCTTCCGATAACGTAAAAATCACACCCTGAGTCAGCATATTCCGACAGGGAAAAATTCTTAATTAAAAGGTTACATCATGTGTTTGAGCCGCTCTGGCTTCACCTGAGATATAGAGCCTGAGCGGTTCCAGGAGGGACCTGTTCCTCATTACGAATTTTTTTAAACCAAAGAATAGGGAGCCAAAATGTTTTTCTTTCCTTTACATGTTTAGGAAGATTTTTCTGACAAAGTCACGGAAGGACAGGGGAAAATAAAATTCAATGAAAAAGTTACATGCGTTTAAATAGTGCTTGGAGCCTCTCAGGCTCCACCTACGTAGTTAAGGGTTAATGTAAAATGAAGTTCATTATGATATACTTACATGCCCCTGAAAGCTGTCAGCACCTGAATCTATGTCAGATTTAGCATGCTCCATAAGCTTCGCTTCCAGAGCTTGTGCATCAGCCCCCTGAATCCGATCAATCTTAGCCTGAAAATAAAGGTCACAGCTCTTGTTATTCATGTGGCTTATGGCATTTAGAAATTGTCGTGCCCCTTCCAGAGTGCTCCCAACAACATTGTGACCCTGACATGATGTTTGCAGTACTGGTTATTAACATCAAGCTAGCGCACTATACATCGGTCAACATAAGAACGCAACCCAGTGTGGCGCACAGGAGGCAATCCTGGAATGATAAGTGATCTGTGCGTAAGCACGATATGATCTGTTGTAGGTTACACTTATTTCTGACACTGGAATGGCCATACAGATCACTTCTGATTCCAGTATTGGATCCTGTGCGCCAAGGTGATGCACACTCTGTTGCGTTCTTATGTTGACCGATCTACAGGGTGTATCTGAACTCAGTGCCCCGACGTATATGACTGCCTTCCTAGCCACCAGAGGATCGATTTAAGTATAGGAGTCATATGTCTGGGCAGCCTCATTACGGAGATAATTGGCCGCAAACATGTAGTACAAAATATCCTGTCGGTTAGGCCACCCATCGAACCCTCCCCCAGTCAGAAGGCTCTGGAAGGTCTGGGGGCGGGACTTTGTTGGTTTGTTGCCCACAGGTGGTAAGGCCTCTTTGGCTAGTTACACCAGAAAATTCTATTTACAAGTCAGAAGGAGCGATTAGGCAAAAATCGCTAAAGAGTGTATCTCAGTAATGAGGCTGCCCAGACATATGACTCCTATACTTAAATCGATCCTCTGGTGGCTAGGAAGGCAGTCATATACGTCGGGGCACTGAGTTCAGATACATCCTGTATAATGCCCAAAGCCTGCCTAAGCTCTGCATGTGTGTAGAAAAGTGCACCTAGTTGAGGTGGCTAGGGCAGAAGATGATGAAGGACTCCCTCCCTGCTGGGGAAGGGGCAGGCAAGATAATGTATTAAATCAGTGTAGCATGTGGAATCTACCCCATCACTCATTTAGGATGCCAAGTTAACCACCATTGCCTAGATGCTACATACTGTTACGTATTTAGGTTCTACTAGATTTGTCCAATGACTAAGTTTCACTGGGTCACCACAGCCCCCCGCAAATTCCTATCTAGCCATACGGGGAAGGCCGTGCTCTTAGCTGGTCCGCTATCCCCGGATGTTGAGCCCTGTATAAAAACAAATTCGAGCCGATGACTTATGAACTGTTCTGAGCCTACCTATATAGGTAACTCCAAATCAGCTCCTGTTTGCAGATCCAACCATCAGCCACCCGAATGCGATTTGGACAGTTCCAATTGGTGGCTGATGGATGGTTGGACAGGAGCTGATTGTGAGTTCACAATATAGGTAGGTTCAGAACAGTTCATAAGTCGTCGCCCTGTATCAAAACGCATTTGGGCCTTCACATCCGGGTATTCAGACTCTACATCCAGGGTTAGTGGACCAGCTAAGTGCATGGGAAAAGAGAGCGAGTTGTGGGGGGCTGGGTCACCATGCATGAAATGACACTTTATGCACAAGTAGAACACACCTTAGCTAATAAATTTATGTTAGATGATGGCTTACCTTGTTTTTGTAAAAGATGAATGTAGGCATAGCACTGACACCTTGAGAGGACGCAGTATCTGAGCACTTGTCTACATCTACCTTCAAAAAGACTGCTGTTACATATCTGATCGACAGCTCTTCAAATATTGGAGCTATCCGTTGGCAAGGACCGCACCTAAACAAATACATGAATAAACAATGTGTATGGTATAAAATCACCATCAATACTACATGAACAGAATACCAATTCACGCAACCAGACCTTTTAATTTTACACAAAATTGTCATCTGCATAGCTCAAGTGGAATTCTCAGGACAGAGAATGAAATATGAGCCACCTAGAAAGTGTGGAATGCTGCCTATGCATCTCTGAGGGGGCCACAAAAAGAACAGGATTGGTGCTTAAGTATTTCATTCCCTCTTTCTAGCCTCTTCAATTTTTCCCAATAAATTACACATGTCCCATTGAGGGGGCACTCTCAGATGTGACCATTGGTGTAGAGATAACCATCATTAAGGGATATTGCTTTATTACTTTATATTTTTTTTAAACACTTAAAATTATCCTGTACTGTGGTGGAGTGCTTGAAACTATCCCATAGCAATGCTTCTACAGTATTTTCTCGAAAGTTTCAACTGAAACAATACTAACCAACTAGCTGTGAAGTCAACAACCACAAGTTTCGAGCCAGCAACCGCAAGTTCTGTATGGAACTGGCCATCATCATTAATGACTCGAACAAGGCTCATCTTCAGTTGAATAGGAGACCCCAACTGAGCAGGACGTCACCTGAAATATAAAATAAATTAGTTTTCAACCAGTCAAGGGGATTCCTATAATGAACTTTCTCTTCGCACATTTTTTTTTGGAAAACCTATGAACAGGGTTATGGCATAATAAGAGTAAATCTGGATCACAATAACCATTCAAATTCAAAATATGGGAGTTATGAAAGGTAAATGTTGAGGAAGTAATAATAGTACACAAAACATATTGCAAATGCTAACTTCTCACTTAGGTGGACATAAGACTAATCTGACAGGTGCCAAAGACCTATGTGAAGAACAACTTGAGACCTAGAAACAACAGGGGTACACGAAGTTTCCTTCCCTCAAACCAGCCACACACCCACTCACTAGGGAAACTAGACACTCCTGTTGAGAAACTGGTATGTAGCAGACCATACCTCATTCTCACATCATCATAAACTCATGTTTCGTTAAAGGTATTATATCTGCCGAACTGGCAGGGACAAGTCATCTTGCAAGGTTCCAATGAGTTCATGGGAAAACTAGTAGAATGACTGCTCCAGTGCAAATACGCGAAGCAGATGTTAAAATATTACTGCATATTGGGTTACTCTCTTGCCAGGGTACTCCTAAGCCCAATGCAAGTCAAAAGTGTAGGGGTGAGAAATGTCAAAAACACAACCATTAATGATTTCGTTGACAATAAACACTCGACCTGTCCCTGTCCTACCCCTCAACGCAGGTAGCAACCACCAATGCAGTCATCAGCAGGCAAATGAACTTATGATATACAATGGTTGTCTTATTAGCAGGATATCAGCATGATATTAATTACTCTAAAGGCGGCAACCTTGAAAAACTCTATTTTTCATCCAATATCATTCGTACTTCCTGCTCCTGGGAAATCACCACAGGCGCACCGGTTAATACGCTTATCTACAGCTGTATTGGTGGATGCCTCCTGTGTGTCTATGGCCCCTACATTTTAGACTTGGATTGTGCCAATAAGTACCTTGGTAGGAGTCTGACCTGGGGTTCAGCCTTCCTTGTATATGCATGTATTGATACGGAAACAATTACCAGCGCTCCAATAAACTCACTTCACTGGACCTTTCTAACATTAATCATCTCCATAGTAAACATTCTCAGTACAGACACAAATTATGTTTGGTAAAGAAAACTTGATGAAAATATATCGTCAGAAATTGATTAGGTTTTAATGGGACGAAAAGGAAACAAGACTTTTATGCCCCAGACACAAGGCAATCTCATATATTAATTGCAGCGGGGGAGGTGTGGTGGCCGAGATGGTAACGTCTCGGCTTGCTGAGTGAAAGGCCCCAGGTTCGATCCCCGCCTGGGGAACTTCCTTTCACCTGCGTCGGGAGGGTCTCTGACCTGCACCAAGGAGGTGTCTGGCAACCTAACCTCCTGGGGGACTGCACATGGCCCAAAAGCCTAGACAATGCACCTGCACAAGTGTCCCCTCCCCAACAATCCCTTTCCCTACCCTATATCCTGAACCAGTCCTTGCACGGAGATTGAAGTTAAATAGAAAACTGTATGGTGGTCTGCCACCCCCCGAAAGGCCCATAGAGGGCCATCAAGGGGTGTGAAAAAAAACAAAAAATTAATTGCAGCCACAATTTGAAGTATAAGCTAAATCAACATGAAATGGAACAACTCTGCACTACTTATTGCACATTTTCCCATATGCATACTAACTGAAGATCTCGGGGGAAGAACGATCAAGAGTCACTTCTTGTCAAAAATGAGTTACCTATCTCAGAAGATAGTTTCACTAGCGTAGAATATGATGGTTTGGTCGTGGTTGTGGAATAATGATCATAGTCCTATATGAAAGGCCCCGAAAGTGGGATTTACAATAGAATAGGGTCTTCATTTTTTCATTCATTCATTACACTCACTGCATATTCTCAAGATGGGGTTACCAGCGATGACCAGGAACAATCCACCTGGCCATCCTGTATGACCAGTTTAATGAATCCTCTGGTGACTGGTCAGGCCACGCAGAGGATATAATGGATAGGATGATAATGAAAAGCATGACATGAATATACATGCAGACACATAAACACTTGGACAATGTACATATATACAGTACATATACAAAAATTCATATTAAAACTATGAATAGGGCCTTCAAAATTTGATATTGCAATATCTGTTTCACATGAGGTGGACCTTGATTGTTCTTCCTCCGAGGTCTTCAACTAGTTACTTGAACTTCTCTGATGACTCCAACATAGAGCATGCACAATGTGTAACCAATATTGCAACACCTGGTATGATTCAGTTTCATTCATGCAACCAAACATGTACTACACCAAGCAAAACTATGGGACGCCAGTCATTGAAACATCCACAATTCCCTGGAATGCTGGGGAGATATCGGTAGTTACTACTAGAATACTGCTGTACCATATCGAAAGTTATACTTGAAGACCACTTATGCCTCATGGCCTTCGTCTCCCAATACACAAAACCAGACCTGAACTTTTATTTTCGCTCATAACATTACTAGTATCTGGTGACCTTTCAGGAATTTGGGCTGTTGTACCAGATGCCCATACCTAAACAGTAGCAACTTCTTGCCACTACCAGATTCTCAGCCTGAAACGGCACAGTTGATAACATGCCACGATTTAAAATGACTGTCGCATGTTCTCGAATCACAGCTCCTCCGGTAGTGGTTCTACAATTTTCTAAGCACTCCAGATTTAACAGACTGACAAGAGCAAACTCAACACCATGACTAAGCATGATTCTTCTGGCCCATAACACAGCCCTACATCTTTCCCATGACTAATTAAACCGCACACACATCGTATGCAGTGCGAAACGAAGTAGCAGCATTGCTCTAGAAGTTCTAAAGAGACATACTCACCAGTTCCTACCTCAATCTCAAACCTCAAAGCAACAATCAAGCCACACGTACACCACGGAGCTCCAGTCGGCACCTTCGCAAACTAACGTTCCAATCTTCCAAACAGCGCCACCTACCCAGACATGCCCTACTTCGCCCTTCCCCACCCCTCCCCCATCCCATCCTCACATAATAGTTCTGCAAATGCCCGCTGCAACATGACCGGAGCTGACAGGAGTCTGAACAAGTCGGAAAACCAGTCTGAACAAGACCGTGGTCTGAACTTATCCAAATCAGGAGTCAACTATATCCTAGAACTGCCTAGAACAGTAGACACTTACTAGGCAGTAGGTCATGCAGATGTGTATGGACATGCGGGTAGTAGGGTATTATATGCCGCACAATTCAAAGTCAGTTTCTGCCGCGGTGGCAGCGGGGTTTCTGCTGATGGAGTCTAAATAGTAGCCTAAATATGTATCATCATGGCTTACATTTCCCTATGCCTCAGATTCAACACCACGTAGCACAGTGGTATGAAATTGCGATTTAACACGACAACAGTCGAATTTTACATTGTTGCGGACGTTAGTTCTGACAACTTACTTTGATAGACAGATGTCAAGAGATTTCAGAACACTGATGAGTTATTGCAAATTATTTGTAGTATCGACAGAGTATGCCATCTCAAACAGCCTCTCACAAAAGCCCTCAAAAGTGTCAAAGTTTAGGCCTTAGCGGAAAGACTGATCATGAAGGAACAAAATACTTAAGCGATTCAATCATGTGGGTCGAGTGTTGGTTCAACTTTGTTTTCACAGTAAAAAAATGCCATGCATACGCTGAGTGTCCCCTTGACGTCACAATTCAGAAACTTTGTATGAGATGCGCCAAATGCGTCGAGCTCAACTTAGGCGTGCGCTGCAAGAATGGCACCACGTGGCACCACCCTCCCGCCGTGATAATAACATACCCTAATGTCTACTGAACACACCTGGACAAACAAAATTCGCGCCCACTTGCGCCTAAGTAGCTGGGCGGCCGGACATGTTCAAACGTGCACCGGTGACCCTCTCGCTAATACGTTCGCGCTGTGCTCACAGTCAGGTTCTTACAGGTGCATCTGATCAGTCAGTATAGGCACCGCTGCCGGTGGCAGGATTTATTTATATCATTTTGTTATTGTCGAGGGAGTCTATATGTAATAGGTGTTTCTGAAACGGAATTGTTATATTTCCTATGAACTGTGTATGAGCATTATTATTGTTAATGTGATTCGTCTTTTCTTTTGTTTGAAATTTTGACGCTTACCGATTTTATTTTATTTGTTATTCCTCTATTGTCTTGTAATGTACTATTATAGACATCTTTTGTAGTTAATTTTGTATTGAGGGTGTATTTATTTATTTATTTATTTATTTTGGAACGAGATGATTCTGCATTATATGCAACATTATTCATGATACATTTGGGAAATTCTTTCGTTCAAATTGTTTCCCTCTCATATTCCGGAAGTATACCTAAGAACGTTGGCACCACAGACCGCTTTAGCACATATTTCAAGTTTTCGTACATCTTACAACTAGCCATCCTATAACAACATTGTTTTTCAGTGAACTGCGCAGATTTCGTGAGGCAATCACTTTCGTCGTGTTAAATCGCCATTTCAGACCCCTGGGATTCAGCTGGCAGCCATGTTGGATCCGCCATTTTGAATTTTTCAATTCTAACAGCGGATTTGAATTCTGCGACTGACAAAACCCGTTAATCCCGAATTTTCTGAAGATTAAGCAATTTATTTGCGTCTTCTAGACGTTTGTCCACTTAAAAGGGGTCTGCAGACCACTGTGCGTAGGGGAGCCAGTACTCTTGGTAATTTTCCAATCTGACTTATGCCAGTTATTGATGGTCCATTAGGTTTATCGACTAAGAAATTGTATACGCCAGTCTTCCAAGACTCAGTGGTAGGTCCCTGACGAGTGAGTATACGACCTTTCTCCTTATAGTAAAGTTCACAGCATTCAAGTTCAGTGAAACCTATAGCTCTCGATGTTGAACACTGACAATTCCAAGGAAAATTCCAGCATAGGGAGGTGACCAACATATCGTCGGCATTAAGGAGAAAGTGCGAATAGACAATTTTATAAATTTTACAGGAGAGGCAAAAATAAGTTAAAAGTATGATGGCCAGTGAAAAGAAATTGAGACTGATTTTTTTGTGACAAAGATAATTAGTTCATGACTCGCAGTGAATGGCATCGTGTCTAGAATGGGTATTAGAACACCAAGTTTTGTTCGAATATTCCATGATCCCAGCGACGGTGACACAGGAAGTAGAGTTAGGTTCACATTCCCCTTCGCTCTGCAAGGAGGTCGGTGGTAAAGACCAAAATTCAGCATTGAGCTATTGCTTCCGTTTGAATAAAACCGCGATGGAGGTGTATGGCATGCTAAGATTGTGAACAGCAGATACCGTAGAATGGTGCAACTTCGGACGCTTTATGGCAGTTTCTCAGCTGTCTCCTGAAGTCATATTGGTGGAAAATTCTGAATAAATTAACTTAGACAGTAGGAAATGTCCTTTATTGAAGAACATAACAGTTATTCACATAAAAGTTGTTTTTTGATGTTTAAATAAAATTTGCTGTCTGGAGTCACCCCACCAGGTGGGGTATCTTGGGAAGCCCCTTAATTTCACATTGTAGGACAAGTCCACACATTAATGGTGTAGCCTCAGACATGTAAGAATGTTTTTAAAAACTCACAAAGGTCATCTCCAAACAAATGAAGAGCAGCAAAGCAAAACCCGCAAGATCCATCACAAACTTTTCTATAGATCTTGCTGGTTTTGCTTGCACTATGCTGCTGGATCTTGCGGTATTTGCTTGAATCAACAGTTTTTGGGCTCATATACTATGGAACTAACACATTTTGCCCGACCAGCTTTTAACACCGCATGACGCCCTACGTGATGGACAATATGCCATGCCTAACTCGTTTCCCGCCAACATTGGATCTTGCGGGTTTTGCTTTGCCGCTCCTCAAATGGTGTTGGTACGGTACCGGTACCTACTGTATCCCACAAGGGGCATATTTTATACAACAGATATGAACACCTGTATTGGTATGTTCATTCCACATGAGCATCATTGATAGTACTAAAAATACAACAGCCTCTGCAAAGGTCTGGGATGGATCATTGCTAATTTGCAACAACCTGTCACCACAAGACATTCATCATCAACATCTGGACACCTAGGTGTCCCGATGTTGATGATGATTGTTCGTGAAAGAAAAATATTTTAGTTGTTTCTTTCGGCAATATTTTTTTGCACATGAATTTGACCTGAAATAACTTGTTTCTTGATGCCCACTCAACATAGCGGACTAACCCTACACTGGGTTTCTTTTCCTACTCAAAAGCTAATACAGGTTGCCCTTCATGTTTCTTTGCATGTTTGTTTCGGACCATGTCCGAAATGGTGCTGTATGGGACCTGGTACTTTTGTGCTGCTTTTTTGCTGCCCTGATGTAAAACTTGGCATTTCATGGGTACAGCCCATTCAAGGTCCTCAGTCCTGTAGTGTTGGTAAGACCTCCCCCCTACAACCCCGATGTACTTCCTACCCATGTCCGAAGTCACACCACAAAATTACAGAAATATACCAAACTTATCGAATTTACGACCCTGAATTTTTGTTTCAACCAATACTCTGGGACAAAGGAGAGGACTCATGACACTACAAATCGGCTGTGTTCCAGTTTACCTCCATGCAACAGAGGAGTGTGGGCACTAGAAACTTTAACACATATCCTAACTAATGTACGTCATTTTTTAGTCTGGGAACAACCTTAGACAAGGGGTTAACCACTCGACTCTAAAGTGTACACTGGAATACCAAATTCAAGGAGTACCAAAGAGTAAAGTACTTAAGGAGTACCTGGAAGTACCATTGCAGGTGTACACTGGAGTACCGAAGTGGTTAACCCCTTGTCGGGGAAGGAACGTGTGTAAGAAGTACTCTCAATGTGCATGTGGCTTGCTCATGTTGTATTCTGCAGCTCTCAAACCCACTCTGTCCAACACCCTTGACAAAGAGCTTTTTTGGACTCGCTTTGGACACGCAGGTAACGAGATAAACGATGATCAAGATGAGGTCGCCCCTAAGACAATCGCAGCCACCCACCCACCCACCGGCTTTTGTGCGGGAGGAGCGCCAATGGCTTTAGCAAGGTCGTCTCGTGCTCAGGGCGCAATGTCGGGTTCATATCCTGCCCCCTAGGCAACCCCTACACGTGAGGGCGTCAAACCGATTGCCGCTCCTCCCGCACAAAAGCCGGTGGGTGGGTGGCCGCGTTTGTATTAGGGGCGACCTCATATTGATCATCGTTTATCTCGTTACCGGTTACTGCCTTGACATTTCTCCTCCCTACATTTACAACTTGTTTTGGGCCAATGAGTGCACTGCCGAACGGAAGGGCCACAAGTAAGGGACACCCTGTAGAATTATTTTGCAAAAACAATTTGTTACCCTCCCTCACGACCCTAAATATTCTGTTGGCGACCCCGAATGGGGTCGCGACACACAGTTTGGGAAGCACTGCCCCTAAAAGGACCAGTAGGGCTATCATGGGGTATCCAATTATTTACAGTATTGTACATAGTGCCCATGTCAGGATACTTAATAAAAAATATGAATTTTCTCATTTGTGTCATTCTAACTCACCCTCTTCGGAATACGTCACTGAAATAGTGCAATATTATCTGACTTGAAAATTTTTGCTTCTCAATTTTAAAAAAAGGAAACCATATAAAGGAAACACTTCAAAAATGCTGAGTTTTAGCTAATGCTGCCATTCAAACTGTTTGCAGAGTAAATTAATGACCAAAATTTCTTGTAAAAACATATGTATTTTATTTTGAACTGTTAACTATAAATTACCACAGTGAATTGATTCAAACTGTGGATGGGTTTTTAGAATCTCTTGTGAACAGGGCTGATTCTCTCTTCACGACGTTTTTGGCGTTCACTTAAAAACTTATCCTCTCTCTTGATATACTCGTCATCTTCCTTGCCCTTTATTTTAAAATGCATGTACTGATTGTTAGGAAGTATTGAGCTCTGGAATATACAGTGTGTCGTTACAAATTGTCAAGTATGAATGCAAAAGATGTTGCAACTCACATACGGTGAGAGGGCATGCTTTTGACCACGTGAGAATGACACATCTCGGGAAAAGCCATGCTCGCTCTGTGTAATGTAGCCTTGGCATCGGCAACAAGTGAGTGTCCCTCGCATACGCTGAATCTCAAATTTCTCTTTTTCTAAAGCCATGAGCTCCTGAAAAAGAAAAGTAATGACAGAATTAAGGTGCGACAATTATTAGGTTATTACAATTATTTGGGTTATATAAACATTCTCTCCAATCATCATCCTCACCACAGAATGTTACGAAACAAATGCAGACTTGTGTTTGAACCCAGCTCCTAGTAGGAATCCAGTATATTATTGAATACACCCAACTGTCCATGCCCAAAGTGGAAAAAGTTTGTTTTTAATTCAAACATAATGGCAATGGCATCAAAAGCCTTTAATTGTTAATTTCATTACTGACAGTCATTCTTACCCACTGTAACGTCACTGCAATTCTCTGGTTGAATCAATAGAAGTTGGTTGTACTAGAAAAACCAATGAACAGATAGAGATGAATTTCTGATTGAATCTGATAAAAATACATGCTTCACATCCTGAGAATGCCTGATACTAGCACTCTACATAGAATGTCAGAAATACCGATTTTGAAAGCCTAGGTGACTACATTTACAGTACGTGTCTTGCACCTAAAATATTGTTATATTTAGCTAATATCGAAAAACTGTTCTCAAGATTTTGCGGAAATCTCCAGTAAACATTACACTTATCATTTTAAGTGCCATTCAAAATAAATTGTATGGGTCGATTATTGATCAATCTCAAAATCAAAATACCTTTGATATATATTTTTTGATTTTTCAATTTTGGGTAAGACCATCTCCTGTAGCATAAAAATGCATTTCGAATGCACATACAAAATATATGATTTGACCTGACCTTCTCCGAGTTATGGTCCTCCAAATGAGGTGACTACACTGACGTCCATGCGTTTGGAACCAAAAAAGTTATTATTGTTGGCAAATATCAAAAATCGGTTCTCCAGATTTTTCGGAAATGTGAAGTAAACATTACCTTTGTCATTTTAAGGGGCATTCAAAAGAAATCGTAGGGGTCCATTAATAAGCAATATCAAAATCAAAGTTTTGGGAGCCATCTTTGATTTGAAATGTTTGAATTTCTTTAAAATGAACATGACCATCTCATAGAGCCTAAATTTATCCTTCCAATGCACATATTAAATGTTAGATTATTGTTAATCTCATTAGTGTAATAATATCAACATAAGAGATGGGCAATATACTGGATTCTCTCTTTTTTAGGATGATGTGTTTTTCTCAGAGGATGGCCCTTCTGAACTGCATTAAACATTGATTATTTGATTATTTAAAGGCTTGTACCCTCCCCAGCATGTAGAGAAATTACATTAAGTGGGAAGCAGAAAATAATGTAAAACACACCCATTATATAGCAATTGCATGGATAGTGTTTTCCTTGCCATGTATTTTAACTGGTGGTGGGATGGGGAGGCATGGTGGCCAAGTCGGTAACGACTTGGCTTCCTGAGTGGAAGGTTCCTGGTTCGATCCCCACCCAGGAGCTCCGTTTCGCCTGCGTCAGGAGGGTATCTGACCTGCGCCTGGGAGGCGTCTGGCAACCTAACCTCCAGGGTGGTTAGTGCCACAAACTTCCACCTCTGAGGTCCAGAGTTAGATACCCCAATTGGACAGAGGATACTTATGTGGTTCGAATTTCGATGGGTTCTCTCCATGCTCACATGGGTTTTCTTGGGGCTCTCCCATTTCCTCCCACAATCAAAATCCATCACATGATAGGCAATGATTAAAGCCGGTTAATTAAAAGATGACCGCATAAAAGGCCCAAGAGGACCTATCATGGGGTATCCATGATTTATTCCACAATATGCCCAGGATAGGTGGTTTTAAGCCTATTCTCTGACTCTGAGTGCTTTCTGATTGTTGTCAGTTTTCCCCATAATCATCTTTAAATACTTCTGGACTAATGTACTGACATAAGAAGTTTCTTTTGTTTTGTTTTTATGTTACCCCATGATAGGGGCAGAGGCCCTCTTAGGGGGGTGGAATACCACCATTTTACCATAAATTTTGTATTTTTCTTTCTTTCTTCAATCACCATGCAAGGATTAAAGGACATGAGGTAGGGAAAGGGTTTTTTGGGGAGGAGACACAGGTGCAGGTGCAATGACGGAAAAGCGGTCATGTGCAGTCTCCCTGGAGGTTAGGTTGCCAGACGCCTCCAAGGCGCGGGTCAGAAACCCTCCTGACGCAGGTGCAAGGGAACTCCCAGGCGGGGTTCGAACCCGGGACCTTTCACACAGCAAGCTGAGATGTTACATTGACGTAATCTAACAGAATTTGCTTGTGTGTCATAAAATTTAAAAAAACTGACAGCTTCCTACTTGGAATTAGTAATTTTAAATAATCTTTGCAGCCTAATGCACCTTTTTTATTTTTTTTTTTTTACGTACCCCTTGATGGCCCTCTATGGGCCTTTCGGGGGGTGGCAGACCACCATACAGTTTTCTATTAACTTCAATCTCCGTGCAAGGAATACTAGGATATAGGGTAGGGAAAGGGATTGTTGGGGAGGGGACACTTGTGCAGGTGCATTGTCCTATGGCTTTTGGGCCATGTGCAGTCCCCCAGGAGGTTAGGTTGCCAGACACCTCCTTGATGCAGGTCAGAGACCCTCCCGACACAGGTGAAAGGAAAGTTCCCCAGGCGGGGATCAAACCTGGGGCCTTTCACTCAGCAAGCCGTGACGTTACCATCACGGCCACCACACCTCCCCCGCACTGAATTATTGTACCTTCCCTTTCAGGCATAGGGAATCTACTTCCTCCCATTTAAACCAGGATACTATTTTTATTTATAAAATCAACTACATCATTAGATCAAGCATACATTCAATCTTCAGACTATTGAAAATACCTAACATGGACAATTTGGTTTTTTTCTTGATGATCCCTTCAATTTGAGACAGGGTTGTGAACTGAACCGAACCCTTGCTCCATGAACCCGATAACATCAAACCCGCTCCGGAGCAGTAGAGTCGGAGTCCGGAGCGAGCGTCGGAACGGGGTACGGGTTCAAGCCGGTTCCGGGGGAGAGTGGAGCCAAGGTGAGCGCCGGAACGGGGTTCAGGTTCAAGCCAGTTCAGGGGAAGAGTGGAGCCAAGGTCGGAGTGAGTGCCGGAACGGGGTTCAGGTTCAAGCCGGTTCAGGGGAAGAGTGGAGCCAAGGTCGGAGTGGGTTCGGAGCGAACGGCTCCGGAGTTGAATCCGGTTCAAGAGCGGGTTCAAGAGCGGGTTCGGAGCGGGTTCGGAGCGGTTCAAAGCTTGGTTAGGTACAACATACCAACCCAACAGGGGGAAAGGAAGTAAAACCGCTGGATTTACTCCAGAGTATGCATCATGTTTTCATGGTGGGAGAATGACATTTCCAAGCAGGGTGTACCGCAAATGTCACATTTTCATATCATGCGCATTTTTGTACGTTACAATATGTCATACGCATTTTTGTATGTTACAATATCATATTATTGTAACATACAAAAAATGCGTATGACATGAGAATGTGACATCCAACAAATGCATATGACCATTAGCTCTTGGTATGACATGTAAATGTGACATCCAAAAAATGGGTATGAGATATTGTGGCATACAAAAATGCCTATGACATATTGTTGCATACAAAAATGCGGATGACATATTGTAATGTACAAAAATGCGCATGACATATTGTAACGTACAAAAATGCGCATGACATGAAAATGTGACATTTGCGGTACACCCTGTATCGCGGGTGCTTGGAAATGTCATTCTCCCACCATGAAAACATGATGCATACTCTGGAGTAAATCCAGCGGTTTTACTTCCTTTCCTCCTGTTGGGTTGGTATGTTGTACCTAACCAAGCTTTGAACCGCTCCGAAACCGCTTCCGAACCCGCTCCCGAACCTGCTCCAAACCCGCTCTTGAACTGGGTTCAACTCCGGAGCCGTTCGCTCCAAACCCGCTCCGACCTTGGCTCCACTCTTCCCCTGAACCGCCTTGAACCCGTCCCCGTTCCGGCGCTCGCTCCGGACTCCGACTCTACTGCTCCGGAGCGGGTTCGATGTTATCGGGTTCACGGAGCAAGGGTTCGGTTCGGTTCACAACCCTGATTGGAGACCACCATGTGAAAATATACCAGTTTGCAAATTGAAG
Source organism: Catajapyx aquilonaris (assembly GCA_000934665.2). Lineage (NCBI taxonomy): Eukaryota > Metazoa > Arthropoda > Diplura > Dicellurata > Japygidae > Catajapyx > Catajapyx aquilonaris. The sequence goes on along the minus strand of KZ538443.1, from coordinate 35,196 downwards.
CTCATGCTACATGTAAATGAGGCGCTTAGAACAAAAGTGGCCCAAGTCCATTTTTGCCACTGCCGAGAAACAACAGCCATCACGCTCAGAAGACTACTCCAAGTTGGTCCAAAGTTGGTGTATGTCCTAATTTGGACATTTGGCCAGTAGATGGAGTAAACATATTTATGCTCCAAGGAGAATTGCCTCCGCCATGGGGCATTTCAGGTCAATTTTTGTAGCATTATTTTTTTGGACTTGGGCCACTTTTGTTCTAAGGGCCTCAAATAATACAATCTGTATTTTAAAATGCATGTCCAGTACAACTGACCTTGCGTAAGGAGCACTCTTTGGCATTCACTTCCAATATAAGGGATTGCAATTCCGATTGCCTCAAGTTATGCTCTTGTTCAAGGCGACAGGCCTCCTTTAGTGCATGTGATCCTGCTTCTTTTGATGCTGAAGCTTCCTGTAAATAGAGTAAGTGCATTATTACTTCATTTCATTTTACTTACTCTACAATGTTTCCATTCTGGATAATTCCATTCAGAAAATACTGTACACATTCAGGGTGCACTTTAAACTTATTTTCAATACTTTAGTACATAAGGTACTAAGATCATAAATTCCATTGCAGCTTAAAGTGTGAACTGATATTTTAATTTAAAGACATTGGATATTTCATCGTTGATCTGACAAAAGGACGAATTCATCATTTTCATAATTTTACAGGAGAGCCAAAAGAAACCTGCAAACCACTATAATAATAATTGATTGGGTATTCCGCTAGCCCCAGAGGGGCCTTCTGCCAGACCTTTATTTCGATGGTACAATTTTTGGGAATCCTATTTTTGAAGCGCCCGGGCCCACGGGCAGGATGACAGGAGGGGATGTGCAAAGTGCAGTGCATCTGACGCGGTGGCCATTTTTAGTGAACTCCCCCGGGTGGTTTAGTCAAGGGTTTAGTCTGTAGGAAATACCACCCGAGACGAAGCCAGAGGTGACCCTGAACTCTGCACGAGATGAAGGGGGTGTCCCCGGGCTGGGATCGAACCCGGGACCCTAACATCCGTGGGCGCGCACGTTACCGCGGCGCCACTCCGTCTCCCGCAAACCACTATACAAATACATAGGATTGTGTTTTGATTTTCTGTTCTAACTCCGACGCCACTTGTCCCATGGGTTTGCTGTTTTGTCACAATGTAACCCAACACTTGATGGTGCTGGCAGAGGCCATAATCCAATTTTAGCAAAAATGTCGAATTCGTCCTTTTGTCAGATTAACGATGATTTCATGATCACAGATGAAATTCTGGTATATGCCAGAAATCCATACCTCCATCATCTTGGTAACTTCTTTCATTTTCTTATTAAGATCTTTATTGCCCCTGTCCAGCAATTTCTTTTGGGCCTCCAGCTCGACTTTTATATCTTCCATTTGGCACTTCTCCAATTCTAGTTCCTTGCGTTCTTTTCCCATTTGCTCTTTCTCCAATTTCATCTTTTCCCTTTCTTTCTTCAAAAATTCCAGCATGAGCTCGACTTCTGATTGAGCCTAAATCCCCCAAAAGTTTAACAAGGACTTTTGTCAGTTTCTTTCCTCCTCAAAAAACCCTGTTTCCATTATTTGCCCTATCAAATCTTTATGTATAAGGCTTTCAGTTTGATCAATCTGGAGGATCACCCTCCTGTATGTACTATATACGTCATATTGTTTCATACCCCCCGCAAACGAGCTTTATCCTGGCTATCCTAAGCAACCCACACGGCATGATAACAGAACCGAGTCAGAGGCAACAGGGTTTGGGGGGTTCGGCTGGCTACGGAACCAGGTGGGGGTCGCTGGGCTGACCTTGCGTACCCCGTAAGCGATAAAGCTTCTTTTTTTGACATTTTTTGACTTGCCCATGCCGGGGGGAAAATAACCATCGTGTCCACTAAATGCGCGCATACGAGCTTGATGGCTACATTCTGCATATAATCAGATATCATTGAACTTAGGGAGCATTATGTTTGCTTTTGTGTGCTGATTGTGTGCTGCTGCAATTATTAACTAATTGATGCATTTAAAAGGAGTGTGGGAAGGGGCAAGGGGGGGAGTCATTTGAATGATAAGAACCCATCAAACAAGAGCGAATGCCAGCAAAGGCTGGATGCCTCAGGGGTGGGAGGTAAGATAGAAGAGACGATGCAGGGGGAGAAATATTGTTGTAACTGTTGATCGTTGCCGACATTTTTAGGCATGGCTCTTCGCAATGTAATATTGTAAATAAGAACTGGAAGAGATATTTGACTCTTGCATTGCGACAGTCGTTTTTTTCAACATTGGAACTACGGCAGTCCGAAACCATGATCACTACCACATCTTTCCGGAATCTTCCTTTGCAGCTGTACTGACATTTTTGTCACATTGCAAAATCGTTCAAGCAACATAGCTTAGTAAAAAGACAAATTGAAGCTATATAAGATGATGTTCTTCATTCATTGCCTTCAACTTATTTCCTGATGGTTTCATTGCTTCATGTGCTGCTTCCGGTGTCCCGAGAGAGAGGGAAGCAGATTGCATCCCAAAGTAAATGCTATAACATTGCCTTCGTTAGCACGAATTTTGTTGGCATCTTACAGACACGTCCTAGTGTATATAGTATTTGAGAGTGTCTTGCCCTGCTGCTTACTGTCAGCTTTTATTGTGTGTGGGCATCCCAGTCTTCATTTTACTTCCTCAGAAGTATCGTGTCAGACCTATAGAATTGCACCATCATGGAACCATGGAATGGGTACTCAATATCTTGTTCGTTTATGCCGAAAAATCCCGTATCCACACCGACAAAATTCGCGCGGGTTTAAGGGATGGTCCAGGGACGAATAATTACGTCCGGGGGATATTTCCGGGCCAATATATAGTTTTAGACAGGGGATCTGTAAAATTATCATTTGAGGACAATTCCGGGGGGAAAAAATATTAACAGAAGAAAACAATTAAAAATAATCCAGCTGTGGCTCCAGACGGGCTTCGAACCCCTGAGGCATCCAGCCTTTGCTGGCATTCGCTCTTGTTTGATGGGTTCTTATCATTCAAATGACTCCCCCCCTTCCCACACTTCTTTGAAATGCATCAATTAGTTAATAATTGCAGCAGCACACAATCAGCACACAAAAGTAAACATAATGCTCCCTAAGTTCAATGATATCTGATTATATGCAGAATGTAGCCATCAAGCTCGTATGCGCGCATTTAGTGGACACGATGGTTATTTTCCCCCCGGCATGGGCAAGTCAAAAAATGTCAAAAAAAGAAGCTTTATCGCTTACGGGGTACGCAAGGTCAGCCCAGCGACCCCCACCTGGTTCCGTAGCCAGCCCAACCCCCCAAACCCTGTTGCCGCTGACTCGGTTCTGTTATCATGCCGTGTGGGTTGCTTAGGATAGCCAGGATAAAGCTCGTTTGCGGGGGGTATGAAACAATATGACGTATATAGTACCCTGGGCAAGCCGAAGGCAGGCATATCATGGGAATACTGAGCCTATTCACAACAAGATAGGAGAGTATGTAATGATATACAGTGTGTCTCAACTATTTTGTCTGAATATTTATCAGAAATATTGCACTATAAGCTGCTACTTTGTAAGCAGCGACTTGCAACTGGTTTGTCGGAGGAATGGGGAATATTCCCTGTGAATCTTAGGTTGAAGTGGCATACACTGCTTACAAAGTAGCAGCTTAGTGCAATATTATAACTGTTCAGACAAAAAGTTGAAACACTCTGTATTGATAAAATTAACAGACAATACAATACAAGAAGACTTGACGAGCCTAATGCTCTCAACTCGTCACGCTCACTATCAGGACTTCAACCTTCTTTTAGAGGCCAAAAATACCTGGCAGGGGACCAGCCGCTACAGTTGACTAGATTAATCTGTTCAATACAAATTGGGACCCCATACATACATTATAACGGATACAAGTTACAATGGTCCAAGGATGATCGACTACTGTTCATTATGCAACTGCAATAAAGAATTCAATTTGCACCACTTATTATCAGTGGCGGATCTATGGGGGGGGGGGG